>WNWK01027377.1:0-26356 GCA_009830355.1 Cherax destructor
ACTACTAATACAAATGCTAATTATTACAACGCAGGTAGCAATTCCAAGGCGTGTTGTACTTGGCAAGGATCAATCGAGACAGTTAAAGGCAAGCCAGACACAAGGTGGTTGTTTTTATTCCTTTACCAGTATATTCCCTTCCCCAAGATATGTACAGTATTTACAGAGTTAAATAAGCAGTACTATAACAGTCATAATCCAGAGAACAATTACTAGAGCAGTAAGGCCCAAGAACTGTTCCATTCTAAATTGGCAGTTTGTTGTTTGAGAGGACACGTCAATGGGTGTGATGAACGCTGAACAAAATGTAACCCACTCGGAGCCCGCCACACTAATACCAATGTCACCTTCACCACTTGAATCTTTCTCTTACCCCTTCCCGACCTGCCTTCCCCACCTGCCTTCCCCACCTGCCTTATGGACTTCTCTACTTTTTCTCACTTAGTTGGAAACAGACAACAGTCCAGGACGGACTGTTATTTACCAGTTCAAAAAGAACAGGAACAACTTTGATAAATTTCTGGCGCAAGTAGTTAACAAACGCCATATGAGGAAACATTAATGGTATCTGTGTTTTTTATAAGAGTGTCCAGGAAATATGTTAGCAGTAACTATTACTCCAACAATGAGGGTGATCTAAGGGGGTATCGTCTATTATCCTCTGCTGGAGGCTATCGTTCGGTTTCCCTGCTGACCCGAGACAGTTTAATAAATGGCTATTGATTGCATGATGAAAAGCTTGGACCGTGTTGAGGCAAGGTCCAGCCTGTCTGACCTTTATAATGAGTGCTGCAGTGAAGCACTTGCCCACCCACCACTACACTTAATGTGCTAACTACACGACCTTCATAACACCTAGTACCACTACACGTGTCACTGTTTCCAAAGTCTTGTCTCGACTCACAAGATATATATATATATATATATATATATATATATATATATATATATAGCAAGACAACCACTATGAAAAATAGAGGAATTCCAAGCGCTTTCGTGACTACTCACATTATCAAGGAACTATAAAAGGAAACATGACAAGAGGACTTATATAAGGGGCAAGACTACACCTCACAGTCACATCACACTAACAAAGACTACACCTCACAGTAGCGTAACATCTCACGACTCTGTGAAGAGGAAAACAAGAAAGGACCTGAAACTCTTCCCAAGAATTAAGATTAGTCCAATTTATCATTAAATTCTTCCCAAATTTTATTAATTATAAAAGAATCCAATTTATATAAACCAAAAGAAATATTCATATTATTTTCAAAACTGCTTTTAATGAAACATGATTCTATTATATTCCTCTCAACCATGGACTTGCTTGATACAACCTTCTCAGCATTTTGAAAATCAATTGGATGGTTAAAATCTCTCACATGAATAAATAGAGCATTAGAATCTTGTCCAGTTCTAATGCTATATTTATGTTGTTTTAATCTTAGTTCAAGACTTTTACCAGTTTGTCCATAATAAACTTTATCGCATATTTTACAGGGAATCTTATAGACACATCCGTCAGCATTTTGGGGGGAATTTTTTATCAAAAGTCTTTTTACTGTATCAAGTTTTTTAAATACAACTTTGATATTAAAATTCTTAAGAAAGGAAGGCATATCAACCAAGTTTTCATGGTAAGGGAGAACCAACATATTTTTGGTTGAATAAGGTTGGTTGTCCCTTTTGGGATTGTAAAAGTATTCCTAGCTATTTTAAAAGATTTATCAATTATGTTTCTAGGGTATTTTAAATCATTAGCTATTTCATAAATTTTAGAGATTTCTTCATCTATGAACTCTGGACTACAAATACGTAAAGCTCTCAAAAACATTGAAGAAAAACCGACACTTTAACTCTATCTTGATGTGAAGAGTAATAGTGTACATAGGAACAATTATTTGTAGGTTTTCTGTAAATTTTAAATTTAAAATCAATGTTACCCTTAATAATAAAAACATCTAGGAAGGGCAATGAGTTATTTACTTCGAATTCAACAGTAAAATTTATAGAATGAGCTAAGCTATTTAATTTAACAAGGAAATGGTTTATGTCTACATTCTTAGGCATAAGGCACAAAATATCATCAACATATCTATACCACTTAGCTCTATTGGGAAGGATAGTGTTAAGCAATCTTGTTTCGAAAATTCCATATATAAGTTACTAAGAACAGGTGAAAGAGGATTGCCCATTGCCATACCAAACTTCTGTGTGTAAAACTCATCATTAAATACAAATTTTGCATCAACAATACAAAGTTTAATAAGTTTAATGATAGTAGGAACTGGCAATGGTAAATCATAATTAACCAGTTCTTCAGATAAGAAACTTAGTAAATCATCAACTGGAACTTTTGTAAACAAGGAGGTAACATCAAAACTAACCATATTGAAATCATTTAAATTAGTCAAGGTGCTTAATTTATCAACTAAATCTAAGTTGTTTTTAACATTAAAATTAGAAATTTTTCCAACAATTGGGCTCAAAATATCAACAAGCCATTTAGAAAGTTTATAAGAAACTGAACCTATAGAGCTAATAATTGGTCTAACAGGATTATCAGGTTTGTGTGTTTTTATTAATCCATACATATAAGGTAAAGATGGATTAGTAGAAGTAAATTTTTAATTAATTCATCTTTGCCCTTCAATAGATGTTTTATTGTTTTATTGAAATTGCTGTTAACAGTTTCTAAGGGATTCTTTCTAAGTTTAGAATAGGTTTCAAAATCATCTAGGAGGTTATTCATTTTATCTTGGTAATCGGTTTCTTTCATAATTACAATTGCATTTATTTTATCTGCTTTAGTAAGACGCAAATTTTTATTATTCAAAAGTGAATCATAAGATTTAAAAAATCTTTGAGGGCAATTGGGAATATTTTGTTTTAACATTGAGCTATATACCATCCCCTTACTAATATTAATTTCATCAGCGGATAAATCATATAGCATTAGAACTGGACAAGATTCTAATGCTCTATTTATTCATGTGAGAGATTTTAACCATCCAATTGATTTTCAAAATGCTGAGAAGGTTGTATCAAGCAAGTCCATGGTTGAGAGGAATATAATAGAATCATGTTTCATTAAAAGCAGTTTTGAAAATAATATGAATATTTCTTTTGGTTTATATAAATTGGATTCTTTTATAATTAATAAAATTTGGGAAGAATTTAATGATAAATTGGACTAATCTTAATTCTTGGGAAGAGTTTCAGGTCCTTTCTTGTTTTCCTCTTCACAGAGTCGTGAGATGTTACGCTACTGTGAGGTGTAGTCTTTGTTAGTGTGATGTGACTGTGAGGTGTAGTCTTGCCCTTATATAAGTCCTCTTGTCATGTTTCCTTTTATAGTTCCTTGATAATGTGAGTAGTCACGAAAGCGCTTGGAATTCCTCTATTTTTTCATAGTGGTTGTCTTGCATATTCTGATATCACCTGATTACTGTGATCTTTTGCATATATATATATATATATATATATATATATATATATATATATATATATATATATATATATATATATATATATATATATATATATATATATATTACATGTATATTGATATGTTTAGGTCTTGTAGTGTTTATAATTAACACAAACCTTTAATAAAGAAAGAAAATCACATTACAAAGCTTGGGTCCGTCCTGGACCACTATTAACACAGCTGACTTCACAGTGGTCCACTACGGACCGAAAACTTCATCTGAAGTTTCCTGTGCAAAGTTTGCCATACTTGTGACCAAGGGTTGCATATGTAGGTGTGTTGTTACTCTTATTAAGACAATGTTGCCACGAAGACATTGCAAAGGTTCTCATCTCGCACCCTCATACAGTGTTGTTGTTGTTTACTTGATGTTTTATTACTGTTGTTGTTTGGCTGATGTTTTATTATTGTTGTTGTTTGGTTGATGTTTTATTATTGTTGTTGTTTGGATGATGTTTTATTACTGTTGTTGTTTGGTTGATGTTTTATTATTGTTGTTGTTTGGTTGATGTTTTATTATTGTTGTTGTTTACTTGATGTTTTATAATTGTTGTTGTTTGGATGATGTTTTATTACTGTTGTTGTTTGGTTGATGTTTTATTATTGTTGTTGTTTGGTTGATGTTTTATTATTGTTGTTGTTTACTTGATGTTTTATAATTGTTGTTGTTTGGTTGATGTTTTATTACTGTTGTTGTTTGGCTGATGTTTTATTATTGTTGTTGTTTGGTTGATGTTTTATTACTGTTGTTGTTTGGATGATGTTTTATTACTGTTGTTGTTTGGTTGATGTTTTATTATTGTTGTTGTTTACTTGATGTTTTATTATTGTTGTTGTTTGGCTGATGTTTTATTACTGTTGTTGTTTGGATGATGTTTTATTATTGTTGTTGTTTGGATGATGTTTTATTATTGTTGTTGTTTGGTTGATGTTTTATTATTGTTGTTGTTTGGCTGATGTTTTATTATTGTTGTTGTTTGGTTGATGTTTTATTATTGTTGTTGTTTGGTTGATGTTTTACTATTGTTGTTGTTTGGATGATGTTTTATTACTGTTGTTGTTTGGATGATGTTTTATTACTGTTGTTGTTTGGTTGATGTTTTATTATTGTTGTTGTTTGGTTGATATTTTATTATTGTTGTCGTTTAGTTGATGTTTTATTATTGTTGTTGTTTACTTGATGTTTTATTATTGTTGTTGTTTGGCTGATGTTTTATTATTGTTGTTGTTTGGTTGATGTTTTATTATTGTTGTTTGTTTTTTTGTGTGTTTTTGATGTTTTATTATTGTTGTTGTTTGGATGTTTTATTATTGTTGTTGTTTAGTTGATGTTTTATTATTGTTGTTGTTTGGTTGATGTTTTATTATTGTTGTTGTTTGGATGATGTTTTATTATTGTTGTTGTTTGGCTGATGTTTTATTATTGTTGTTGTTTGGTTGATGTTTTATTATTGTTGTTGTTTGGTTGATATTTTATTATTGTTGTTGTTTGGTTGATGTTTTATTATTGTTGTTGTTTGGTTGATGTTTTATTATTGTTGTTGTTTGGCTGATGTTTTATTATTGTTGTTGTTTGGTTGATGTTTTATTATTGTTGTTGTTTGGTTGATGTTTTATTATTGTTGTTGTTTGGTTGATGTTTTATTATTGTTGTTGTTTGGTTGATGTTTTATTATTGTTGTTGTTTGGCTGATGTTTTATTATTGTTGTTGTTTGGTTGATGTTTTATTATTGTTGTTGTTTATTTGTATGTTTATTATTATTGTTGTTGTTTGGTTGATGTTTATTATTGTTGTTGTTTGGCTTGATGTTTTATTATTGTTGTTGTTTGGTTGATGTTTTATTATTGTTGTTGTTTGGTTGATATTTTATTATTGTTGTTGTTTGGCTTTATGTTTTATTATTGTTGTTGTTTGGTTGATGTTTTATTATTGTTGTTGTTTGGCTTGATGTTTTATTATTGTTGTTGTTTGGTTGATGTTTTATTGTTGTTGTTGTTTGGTTGATGTTTTATTATTGTTGTTGTTTGGCTGATGTTTTATTATTGTTGTTGTATTGATGATGTTTTATTACTGTTGTTGTTTGGCTGATGTTTTATTACTGTTGTTGTTTGGTTGATGTTTTATTATTGTTGTTGTTTGGCTGTTTTATTATTGTTGTTGTTTGGCTGATGTTTTATTATTGTTGTTGTTTGGTTGATGTTTTATTGTTGTTGTTTGGTTGATATTTTATTATTGTTGTTGTTTACCTGATGTTTTATTATTGTTGTTGTTTGGTTGATGTTTTATTATTGTTGTTGTTTGGTTGATATTTTGTTATTGTTGATGTTTGGTTGATGTTTTATTATTGTTGTTGTTTGTTGATTTTATTATTGTTGTTGTTTGGTTGATGTTTTATTATTGTTGTTGTTTGGTTGATGTTTATTATTGTTGTTGTTTGGTTGATGTTTTATTATTGTTGTTGTTTGGTTGATGTTTCATTATTGTTGTTGTTTGGCTGATGTTTTATTATTGTTGTTGTTTGGTTGATGTTTCATTATTGTTGTTGTTTGGTTGATGTATTATTATTTATTGTTTGGTTGATATTTTATTATTGTTGTTGTTTGGTTGATGTTTCATTATTGTTGTTGTTTGGCTGATGTATTATTATTATTGTTTGGTTGATATTTTATTATTGTTGTTGTTTGGTTGATGTTTCATTATTGTTGTTGTTTGGCTGATGTATTATTATTATTGTTGTTGTTTGGTTGATATTTTATTATTGTTGTTGTTTGGTTGATGTTTTATTATTGTTGTTGTTTGGTTGATATTTTATTATTGTTATTGTTTGGTTGATATTTTATTATTGTTGTTTGGTTGATGTTTCATTATTGTTGTTGTTTGGCTGATGTTTTATTATTGTTGTTGTTTGGTTGGTTTCATTATTGTTGTTGTTTGGCTGATGTTTTATTATTGTTGTTGTTTGGTTGATGTTTATTATTGTTGTTGTTTGGTTGATGTTTCATTATTGTTGTTGTTTGGCTGTGTTATTATTATTGTTGTTGTTTGGTTGATAATTTGTTATGTTGTTGTTTGAGTGATGTTCATTATTGTTGTTGTTTTGATGATTTATGTTGTTATGGTTGATATGATATTATTGTTGTGTTTGGATTGAGTTATTATTGTTGTTGTATTAGGTTGCTGTTAGTTCTGTTTGACGGATATTTAGTTATTGTTGTGTTGCTGATGTTCTATTAGTTGTCTGTTTGGCTGGATGCAATATTGTGTTATGAGTCTGATGCGGAGAGTTAACTTGGACTCTGATGACAGGAAGGGCAGTTAGCTGGCAGTCTCTGGATGACAGAAGGGCAGGTTAGCTGGCAGTCTCTGGATGACAGGAAGGGAGTTAAGCTGGGTCTCTGGATGACAGGAAGGGATTCTGAGTTATGACATGAGAGTTGCTCTTGGATGACATGTAAGAGTTATTGCATAGCTCTGGATGTACTGATATATAGTGTTGTACTGGCTGTTCTGGTGACAGAGCGGTATTGGCTAGCTATTGTTCGATCTCTGGATGAACAGACAAGAAGGTTGATACAGACCCGGAGTCCGGGATGACAGGAAGGGCAGGTTAGCTGGCAGTCTCTGGATGACAGGAAGGGCAGGTTAGCTGGCAGTCTCTGGATGACAGGAAGGGCAGGTTAACTGGCAGTCTCTGGATGACAGGAAGGGAGGTTAACTGGCAGTCTCTGGATGACAGGAAGGGCAGGTTAACTGGCAGTCTCTGGATGACAGGAAGGGAAGGTTAGTTGGCAGTCTCTGGATGACAAAGGGCAGGTTAGCTGGCAGTCTCTGGATGACAGGAAGGGCAGGTTAACTGGCAGTCTCTGGATGACAGGAAGGGAAGGTTAGCTGGCAGTCTCTGGATGACAGGAAGGGAAGGTTAGCTGGCAGTCTCTGGATGACAGGAAGGGCAGGTTAGCTGGCAGTCTCTGGATGACAGGAAGGGAAGGTTAGCTGGCAGTCTCTGGATGACAGGAAGGGAAGGTTAGCTGGCAGTCTCTGGATGACAGGAATTGAAGGCTAACTAGCAAGTCTCTGGATGACAGGAAGGGAAGGTTAACTGGCAGTCTCTGGATGACAGGAAGGGCAGGTTAGCTGGCAGTCTCTGGATGACGGAAGGGCAGGTTAGCTGGCATTCTGGATGACAGGAAGGGGTAGTTAACTGGCAGTCCTGGGGGGGGCTGGCGTCTCTGGGGAAGGAAGAAGAGAGTCTCGGATGAAAAGCAGTAACTGGGCCTGATGAAAAAGGGGGGTACTTTTGGGAAATTTGTAAGGGGCCCGTAGGGTGGGTCTGGGTAACAGGGAAGGCTGGCAGTTCTGGTGAAAAAGGTTGTAAACCCGGAGCTCGGTGCAAAGGGGAGTTCTGGGAGCTCTGGGTGCGGAGGGGCAGTAACTGGCAGTCCTGGATGAAGAAAAAAGGGTATGCATCTCGGTCAGAACAGTAACTGGAGCCCTGGGTGAAAAAAAAGCAAAGGTCAGTCCTGCGAAGCAAGGCTGGCAGTCCTGATGAAAAGAGGGGAGGTAATCGCAAATCCTCTTGTTTTCCGAAAAAAGTAAACTGGACTTATAATAGTAACGGTCCTGGATGAAGAGGAGTATGCATCCTGGTGAACAATCAACTGGCAGTTCTGATGAAAAGGGGTGGGTAACTAAAGGCAAAGGGGGAAAGTACTGGGCAGTTCTGGGTGAGAAAGGGGAGCTGGCGGTCCGGGCCCGGGGGGGTAACTGCGGGGGTTCTGGATGCGGAGAAAGTAACTGGCAGTTCCGGATGAAAAAAGAAGGCTGGCAGTTTCCCGGATGAAAAGCCCTGGCAGTCTCTGGATGAAAAGAGAAGGTGGAGTCCTGGAAAAAAGGTAAGGCTGGCAGTCCTGGATGAAAAGGAAGGCTCAGTCCTGGAGAAAAAGAAGGGGGGGTTTGGTAACTAAATTCGTGGCTGGAGCCCCTAAACTGGGTTCGGGGCGGAGCGGTAAACTGGCAGCCTGGCGCCGGAAAGCAGGGTTGCAGTCCTGGAACATTAAAACTGGCAGTTCTGGGTGAAAAAAGGCAAAGGGCCGGGGAGCCCTGGTTTAAAAAGGATTTGGGCAGTGCTGCAGTCCTAGGCGGAGGCCGGTAACTTGAGTCCTGGATTCGAAGCAGTAGCTGGGAGCCGGAAACAAAGGCAAAGGTGGCAGTCCCGAGAAAAAAAATGTGTGTAGGGTGGCATCCTGGATGAAAAGCGGGTGCGGTCCTGGTTTCCCAGAAGGGTGGCAGTCCTGATGAACATAGCAGCCAAGGCTGGCAGTCCCGGATTGGAGCCAGTCAAGGCTGGCGCGAACATACAAGTCGCTGGTTGTCAGCTTGCTGTCTCTGGGTGGCTGATACAAGTCGCCGTCCTGGGTGAACATAATATATGCTGGTTGAATTTGGTGAATATACAAGTCGCTGCATCTGGCGTGATCACAGTCGTGCAGCTCCTGAGATCGCACCGAGGCTGGCCCTGGCAATTATTGTTACGACGTCTGGTGACTCAGATCAGGTATCAACATCTGAACATACAGTCACCTGGTGTTCTGGTGAATAGCGAACAAGTCATGCGGCTGCTGTTCTGGTGAACATTGTAGCTGAATACAGTCAAGGCTGGCAGTCTCCTGAGTGAACATACAGCCAAGGCGCAGTCCTGGGTGAACTAAGAAACAGGCTGATAGTCTCTGGTGAACATACAGCCATACAGAACCTGGATGAACATACAAGTCAGGTTGGTGAATGTCAGCAGGCTGGCAGTCCTGCAACACACAAGTCAAGGCTGGTTGTCCTTGATAGTCAAGGCTGGCAGTCTCTGATGAACATGCGCAAAGCCAAGGCTGGCAGTCTCGATAGGCCAAGGCTGGCAGCCGTTGGAGAACATACAGTCAGCAGGCTCGGGTGTCCTGTCATGTCAAGGCTGGTAGTCCTGGGTGAAGAGCAGTCAAGGCTGGTGGTGTCCTGGTGAACATGGCCGGCGCTGGCAGCCCTGGTGAATACTGCAGTCAAGGCTCGGCAGTCTGTCAAGGCTGGAGGGGTCTCAGGTTACAGTCAACAGAAATTCTGGGTGAACACAAGTCGGCGGCTGGCAAGCCTCATGAACATACAGGGCCAGCACAGACCTGGATGAACATACAGCCGCTGGCTGGTCTGGGTGAACATGCTGGCAGCCCTGGGTGAACATAAGTCAAGGCTGGTAGCCCTGGTGAATATTAGCAGTCAAGGCTGGCAGTTCTGGATGAAGTCATAGTCAAGGCTGGCAGTCCGGGATGAATATAAGGTCAAGGCTGGCAGTCTCAGGTCACGCGTCGCTGTCTGGGTGAACACAGCAGTCAGAGTCTCTTTGGTGAATTAAACATACAAAGTCAGGCTGGCAGTCTCGATGAACATAAGCAGTTGGCCGGCAGTCTCTGGTGAACATACAGTGCCAAGGTTGGCAGTCCTGATGAACATAGAGTCAAGGCTGGTGCTGTACCCTGGGTGAACATACAAGTCAGCTGAAAGTCCTGCAACATAGTAGTTCCTGATGAACATGGCAAAATAAGGCTGGCAGTCTCTGGATGAACATACAGCCAGCTTTCGAACATATAGTCAAGGCTGGCAAGTCTGGATGAACATGGGCTGTTGCTGGCAGTCTCTGGATGAACATGGGAAGGTGGCCGCAGGCTGGCAGTCCTGGGATGCATCACTGCCAAGGCTGGTAGTTCTGGATGAACATGTCAAGGCTGGTGCCCTGGATGAACATGTCAGCCGGTAGTCTCTGGATGAACATACAAAGCCAAGGCTGGCAGCTCTTGCGGCTGATAGCGCTGAGGCAGGTCCTGGCCAGAACATTGTCAGCTGGCAGTCCTGGTGAACATGTGGCAGTTCCTGGGTGAACATACAAGCCGGCGCAGGCAGTTCTGGTGAACATACAGCTGGCACTGGTTGCATACAGGTGCGCCAAGGCTGGCAGTTCCTGGGTGAACATAGTCATAGCCCTGCCGAACATGGTCAAGGCTGGCAGTCTCATGAACATAGTCGCCGGCAGTCCTGGTGAACATACAAATAAGGCCGGCAGTCCTGGGTATAAAGTCAAGTAAGGCTGGCAGTCTCTGGGTGAACATACAAGTCAATGCTGGCAGTTCTGGATGAACATACAGTTGGTGAACATACAGTCAAGGCTGAAGCTTGACAACATAGTCGGGTGGCTGGCAGTCCTGATGAACATTGTCACGCAGTCTCGATGAACATTAGTCGCGCCCTGGTCACAGTCAAGGCTGGCAGTCCTGGGTGAACACAGTCAAGCCGCAGCTCTGATGAACACAGTCAGCAGCTGGCAGTCCCGGGATGAATACGGTCAAGGCTGCAGTCCTGGGTGAACATACTAGTCAAGGCCGGCAGTCCTGGGTGAACATGTCAGCTGGCAGTCCTGATGAACACAATAGTTAAGGCTGGCAGTTCTGGTGAACATACAAGTCAAATGGCAGTCCTGGGTGAACATACAGTCAAGGCTGCTGTCCTGGTGAACATACGGCAGTCCTGGGTGAACATGTTGCCACCCAGAAAGGAATAACTGAAGAAACTGGTGAATACAGGCCAGTACGGTAGTTCTGGTGAACATACAGTCAAGGCTGGCTGTCCAGAACACAGTCATACTGGCAGTCCTGGGCAAACATACAAGTCAAGGCTGGCAGTTCTGATGAACATACAAGCCGAAGGCTGGCAGAAGTGAACACAGTCAAGGCCGCAGCTCCTGGGTACAGTCAGCTGGCAGCCTCTGCAGGCTGGCAGTTCTGGCATACAGTCAAGGCTGGCAGTTCTGGTGAACATACAAACAGGCTGGCATGAAATGTAGTTGTAGCCCTGGTGAACATAGAAAGTCATACGGGCCTGTGAATGTCAGGCTGGCAGTTCTGGATGAACATGGCAG
This sequence comes from Cherax destructor, assembly GCA_009830355.1. Lineage (NCBI taxonomy): Eukaryota > Metazoa > Arthropoda > Malacostraca > Decapoda > Parastacidae > Cherax > Cherax destructor. The sequence continues at coordinate 11,447 of WNWK01027377.1, forward strand.
TCAAGGCCGGCAGTCCTGGCAAAACAAGGCTGGCAGTAAACATATGTCAAGGCTGGCAGATCCTGGGTGAACATAGCTGGTGATGTCAAGGCCGGCAGTCCTGGCGAACACAGCTGGCAGTCCTGATGAATAGCAGAAGTCAAGGCTGGCAGTTCTGGGGTGAACATACAAGCCGGGCGTCTGCTGGGTCCTGACAAGCAAAAGCTGGAAAGTCCTGGGTGAACATACAGGTCAAGGCTCGGGCAGTCTCCAAAGTCAGGCTGAGAGTCCTGGGTGAACATACAAGTCAAGGCTGGCAGTCCTGGATGGTCACAGTCAAGGCTGGCTGCAGAATACAGTCAAGGCTGGCAGGTAAAGTCAAGGGGCGGCTGGCAGTTCTGGTGAACATAGGTCGTTTGTAGCCGTGCTGGCAGTCCGATGAACATACAAAATGGGCACGAACACAGTCAGTGCTGAGCCCTGGACATACACTGGCAGTCCTGATGAACATGGCAGTGCTGGCAGTCCTGATGAACACATGGGGTATCAAGGCTGGCAGTCCTGGATGAACATGGCAGTTGCCCTGGATGAACATGTCAAGGCCGGCAGTCCTGATGAACATGTCATATGGGAGAAATCCTGGATGAACATACAGTCAAGGCTGGTAGAACATACAAGTCAAGGCTGGCAGTCCTGACAGTCAAGGCTGGCAGCCTGCCAGTCAAGGCCGCAGTCCCGGGTGAACATGGGTCAAGGCAGGCAGTCCCAGAACATACAAGCCGCTGGAAGTCCTAGGTGAACATTAGTCAGTGTCGGAGTCCTGATGAACATACAGTCAAGGCTGGCAGTCCTGGGTGAACAGTCAAGGCTGGCAGTCCTGATGAAGATACAGCCGGGCGCTGGCTGTCCTGGTGAAGATACACAGGCTGGCGCAAGGGCTCATACAGTCAAGGCTAAACATATCATGCTGGCAGTCCTGATGAACATAGTCAAGGCTGGCAGTCCTGGATGAACATTGGTTCAGTAAGCTGAAACACATGTCAAGGCTGGCAGTCCTGGATGAACATACAGTCAGGTGTCCTGACGAAGATAGTGCCCCTTTTTATGGGTTTAACCAGGACTGCCAGCCTTGACTTGTATGTTCACCAAGGACTGCCAGCCATGACTTGTATGTTCACCCAGGACAGCCAGCCTTGACTTGTATGTTCACCCAGGACTGCCAGCTTTGACTTGTATGTTCACCCAGGACTGCCAGCCTTGACTTGTATGTTCACCCAGGACTGCCAGCTTTGGGCTTGTATGTTCACCCAGGACTGCCAGCCTTGACTTGTATGTTCACCCAGGACTGCCAGCCTTGACTTGCATGTTCACCCAGGACAGCCAGCCTTGACTTGTATGTTCACCCAGGAATGCCAGCCTTGACTTGTATGTTCACCCAGGACTGCCAGCCTTAACTTGTGTGTTCATCCAGGACTGCCAGCCTTGACTTGTATGTTCACCCAGGACTGCCAGCCTTGACTTGTATGTTCATCCAGGACTGCCAGCCTTGACTTGTATGTTCATCCAGGACTGCCAGCCTTGACTTGTATGTTCATCCAGGACTGCCAGCCTTGACTTGTATGTTCATCCAGGACTGCCAGCATTGACTTGTATGTTCACATAGGACTGCCAGCCTTGACTTGTATGTTCACTTAGGACTGCCAGCCTTGACTTGTATGTTCACCCAGGACTGCCAGCCTTGACTTGTATGTTCATCCAGGACTGCCAGCCTTGACTTGTATGTTCACCCAGGACTGCCAGCCTTGACTTGTATGTTCACCCAGGACTGCCAGCCTTGACTTGTATGTTCACCAGGACTGCCAGCCTCTGACTTGTGTTCACAGGACTGCCAGCCTTGACTTGTATGTTCACAGGACTGCCAGCCTTGACTTGTAGTTCACCAGACTGCCAGCCTTGACTTTAGCTTCACCCAGGACTGCCAGCCTTGACTTGTATGTTCACCCAGGACTGCCAGCCTTGACTTGTATGTTCACCCAGGACTGCCAGCCTTGACTTGTATGTTCATCCAGGACTGCCAGCCTTGACTTGTATGTTCATCCAGGACTGCCAGCCTTGACTTGTATGTTCATCCAGGACTGCCAGCCTTGACTTGTATGTTCATCCAGGACTGCCAGCCTTGACTTGTATGTTCATCCAGGACTGCCAGCCTTGACTTGTATGTTCATCCAGGACTGCCAGCCTTGACTTGTATGTTCATCCAGGACTGCCAGCCTTGACTTGTATGTTCATCCAGGACTGCCAGCCTTGACTTGTATGTTCATCCAGGACTGCCAGCCTTGACTTGTATGTTCACCAGGACTGCCAGCCTTGACTTGATGTTCACCAGGACTGCCAGCCTTGACTTGTATGTTCACCCAGGACTGCCAGCCTTGACTTGTATGTTCATCCAGGACTGCCAGCCTTGACTTGTATGTTCACCCAGGACTGCCAGCCTTGACTTGTATGTTCAACCAGGACTGCCAGCCTTGACTTGTATGTTCACCCAGGACTGCCAGCCTTGACTTGTATGTTCACCAGGACTGCCAGCCTTGACTTGTATGTTCACCAGGACTCCAGCCTTGACTTGTATGTTCACCCAGGACTGCCAGCCTTGACTTGTATGTTCACCAGGACTGCCAGCCTTGACTTGTGCCACCTGTGTATGCCACCCAGGACTGCCAGCCTTGACTTGTATGTTCACCAGGACTGCCAGCCTTGACTTGTATGTTCACCAGGACTGCCAGCCTTGACTTGTATGTTCATCCAGGACTGCCAGCCTTGACTTGTATGTTCACCAGGACGCCAGCCTTGACTTGTGTTAGATAGCCCATGTTCACCAGGACTGCCAGCCTTGACTTGTATGTTCACCCGGACTGCCAGCCTTGACTTGTATGTTCACCAGGACGCCAGCCTTGACTTGTATGTTCAGTGCCCTCTTGACTAGCCAGGACTGCCAGCCTTGACTTGTATGTTCACCAGGACTGCCAGCCTTGACTTGTATGTTCACCGGACGCCAGCCTTGACTTGTATGTTCATCCAGGACTGCCAGCCTTGACTTGTTGTTCACCAGGACTGCCAGCCTTGACTTGTATGTTCACCAGGACTGCCAGCCTTGACTTGTATGTTCACCCAGGACTGCCAGCCTTGACTTGTATGTTCACCCAGGACGCCAGCCTTGACTTGTATGTTCATCCAGGACTGCCAGCCTTGACTTGTATGTTCACCAGGACTGCCAGCCTTGACTTGTATGTTCACCAGGACTGCCAGCCTTGACTTGTATGTTCACCAGGACTGCCAGCTCTTGACTTGATGTTCTCAGGACATGCCAGCCTTGACTTGTATTTACCCAGGACTGCCAGCCTTGACTTGTATGTTCATCCAGGACTGCCAGCCTTGACTTGTATGTTCATCCAGGACTGCCAGCCTTGACTTGATGTTCACCCAGGACTGCCAGCCTTGACTTGTATGTTCCCAGGACTGCCAGCCTTGACTTGTAGTTACCAGCCGCCTTGACTTGTATGTTCACCAGGACTGCAGCCTTGACTTGTATGTTCACCAGGACTGCCAGCCTTGACTTGTATGTTCACCCAGGACTGCCAGCCTTGACTTGGTTCACCAGGACTGCCAGCCTTGACTTGTATGTTCACCAGGACTGCCAGCCTTGACTTGTATGTTCACCCAGGACTGCCAGCCTTGACTTGTATGTTCACCCAGGACTGCCAGCCTTGACTTGTATGTTCACCCAGGACTGCCAGCCTTGACTTGTATGTTCACCCAGGACTGCCAGCCTTGACTTGTATGTTCACAAGGACTGCCAGCCTTGACTTGTATGTTCATCCCAGGACTGCCAGCCTTGACTTGTATGTTACCCAGGACTGCCAGCCTTGACTTGTATGTTCACCCAGGACTGCCAGCCTTGACTTGTATGTTCACCCAGGACTGCCAGCCTTGACTTGTATGTTCACCAGGACTGCCAGCCTTGACTTGTATGTTCACCCAGGACTGCCAGCCTTGACTTGTATGTTCACCCAGGACTGCCAGCCTTGACTTGTATGTTCACCCAGGACTGCCAGCCTTGACTTGTATGTTCATCCAGGACTGCCAGCCTTGACTTGTATGTTCACCCAGGACTGCCAGCCTTGACTTGTATGTTCATCCAGGACTGCCAGCCTTGACTTGTATGTTCACCCAGGACTGCCAGCCTTGACTTGTATGTTCACCCAGGACTGCCAGCCTTGACTTGTATGTTCATCCAGGACTGCCAGCCTTGACTTGTATGTTCATCCAGGACTGCCAGCCTTGACTTGTATGTTCACCCAGGACTGCCAGCCTTGACTTGTATGTTCACCAGGACTGCCAGCCTTGACTTGTATGTTCACCCAGGACTGCCAGCCTTGACTTGTATGTTCATCCAGGACTGCCAGCCTTGACTTGTATGTTCATCCAGGACTGCCAGCCTTGACTTGTATGTTCACTCCAGGACTGCCAGCCTTGACTTGTATGTTCACCCAGGACTGCCAGCCTTGACTTGTATGTTCATCCAGGACTGCCAGCCTTGACTTGTATGTTCACCCAGGACTGCCAGCCTTGACTTGTATGTTCACCCAGGACTGCCAGCCTTGACTTGTATGTTCACCCAGGACAGCAAGCCTTGACTTGTATGTTCACCCAGGACTGCCAGCCTTGACTTGTATGTTCACCCAGGTCTGCCAGCCTTGACTTGAATGTTCACCCAGGACAGCCAGCCTTGACTTGTATGTTCACCCAGGACTGCCAGCCTTGACTTGTATGTTCACCCAGGACAGCCAGCCTTGACTTGTATGTTCACCCAGGACAGCCAGCCTTGACTTGTATGTTCACCCAGGACTGCCAGCCTTGACTTGTATGTTCACCCAGGACTGCCAGCCTTGACTTGTATGTTCACCCAGGACTGCCAGCCTTGACTTGTATGTTCACCCAGGTCTGCCAGCCTTGACTTGTATGTTCACCCATGACTGCCAGCCTTGACTTTTATATTCACCCAGGACAGCAAGCCTTGACTTGAATGTTCACCCAGGACAGCCAGCCTTGACTTGTATGTTCACCCAGGACTGCCTGCTTTGACTTATATGTTCACCTGGACAGCCAGCCTTGACTTGTATGTTCACCCAGGACTGCCAGCCTTGACTTGTATGTTCACCCAGGACAGCAAGCCTTGACTTGTATATTCACCCAGGACTGCCAGCCTTGACTTGTATGTACACCCAGGACTACCAACCTTGACTTATATGTTCACCCAGGACTGCCAGCCTTGACTTGTATGTTCATCCAGGACAGCCAGCCTTGACTTGTATGTTCACCCAGGACAGCAAGCCTTGATTTGTATGTTCATCCAGGATTGCCAGCCTTGACTTATATGTTCACCCAGGACTGCCAGCCTTGACTTGTATGTTCACCCAGGACTGCCAGCCTTGACTTGTATGTTCACCCAGGACTGCTAGCCTTGACTTGTATGTTCACCCTGAACAGCTAGCTTTGACTTGTATGTTCACTCAGGACTGCCAGCCTTGACTTTTGTGTTCATCCAGGACTGCCAGACTTGACTTGTATGTTCACCCAGGACTATCAGCCTTGACTTGTATGTTCACCCAGGACTGCCAGCCTTGACTTGTGTGTTCACCCAGGACTGCCAGCCTTGACTTGTATGTTCACCCAGGACTGCCAGCCTTGACTTGTATGTTCACCCAGGACTGCCAGCCTTGACTTGTATGTTCATCCAGGACTGCCAGACTTGACTTGTATGTTCACCCAGGACTGCCAGCCTTGACTTGTGTGTTCATCCAGGACTGCCAGCCTTGACTTGTATGTTCATGTTACAAAAGACGCGATATATATTAGAAATAGACATCTCCATTGAACACTAGAAAGGATTGCTCTCTAGAATCCAGCCTGTTACTGGGTTTTTGCAACAAGTAGTCAGTATCCTGGTCCAGTTATCCGTTATATTCCATAGTATCATAGGATTTCAACTGAGAGGGTACTAACCAAAGGAATATATTTGATATGTTTATTAACAAAGTTAAAATGTCTAGGGTATTAATACTGAATCTAAGTTCAGCATAACCAAATCCCAGACTGTGACGGTGCACAGATGCCACAACGAATTAGGTCAGAAGCTATAACTCGGGACCTGAGTTTCTCAGAGTGCCAATGTGACACACAACCCAGTAAAACTTCGAAAATCACTAAGTCGAGGCTATTCTCTGTGAACAGAGTTACACAGGGTCCAGAGAAGTATGTTTCGGCTCACCATCGAACACATACTCTACCAAACAGAGTCTAAATGATGAGGAAACAAGCAGAGACAAGAGCGAGGTGTTCCAACGAGGGTCAGCAGAGGAAAGATCGAGCAAGGGAAGGCAGTCTCCTCGCTCAGGTGGGGTCATGTGACTGGACATGTGACTCGCACGGCTACTCCACGAGTGGTAGTTAACAAGGTAGTTAACAAGGTAGTTTGCCAACTCACGGGCTGCTACTCAATACTCTCGAACAGTGAGCACAAAGTGTACATGTTACATCCTACCTACTAATATATCTAAGTCATATAATAATATAAAGCAAGATATTAACGATTTAGCTAATATCGAAAATATCAGCAATATAAAATTGTTAGAAAGGGAAATATATATCAATATTAAAATATATATATATATATATATATATATATATATATATATAATATATATATATATATATATATATATATATATATATATATAAACATTGTGCCCCAATATGGGGTCGCAATAGTTAACCCAGGACAAGCAGCTTTGACTTGTATGTTCACCTGATACATTTACAAGTTTATATTTGTCATATATATGTGAAATAAAGATATATCACCGTATTTTAGTATTACTATGCTCAAGAAAGAACCAAATAGTCTACGGTGCCCCGTGGCCTGGTGGCAAAAGCTCTCGCTTCACACGGTGAGGGTCTGGGTTCGATTCCCGGCGAAGGGGTGGAAACATTGGACGTGTTTCCTTACATGGGTTTTCTATGTTCACTCATCAGTAAAATGGGTACCTGGGTGTTAGTCGACTAGTGTGGGTCGCATCCTGGGACAAAACTGATCTAATTTGCCCGAAATGCTCTGCATAACAAGCGGCTTTCTATATAGTAGTATGTCATTGATGTCAGCTAGGCCTGTATACCTTGTACATGTACTTGTAGTAAATAAAGATATTATTATTATTATTATTATTATTATTATTATTATTATTACCTTCTTGTCTATCATCTGAATGTTTCTTACCTCAGAGATTATGTCTATTCATGGGTTAAGTCAAGGTGTTGGACAGAGACCTTGGATAAAAAAACAAATCAGCTTTGGATAGACTGGATACTCTTCGTGTAAAGAAATATAAGAGATCATGAAACAGAATGAGGAGGAACCCTAATGTTTTGATCCCCATTGTATGATAAATTATGCTTAACACTCATTCCTTCCTAAGTATTAATACTCAAATAAGAAAATATAAAAAAAAAACATTCCACGGGTGGGGTTCGATCCCGGGGTCAGAGAGTTTCAGAACTCCAGATGTCTCGTAAGCCACTGGCCAGCTAGCTTCACTAAGATGAACCTTATTGAAGCTAGCTGGCCCAGTGGCTTACGCGACGGTCTGGAGTTCTGAGACTCTCTGACCGCGGGTTCGAACCCTACCCGTGGTATGGTTTGTTTGCAATCGTGTCATTACGATTTCGTGGGTCAAGAAAATAGAACTTGTAAAATGATGTAAATGTGTTTTATTTAACACTGGAAATGTCTGCCTCTGTTCTTGGCTTCACCTTGACATATTTTTCCTACATTTGTCCAAAGAATAAATATTGTGTGTGATCATTTATCATATATCACAGTGTGTTGTAATGTATCCTAGGTGTCCCGCAGCTCGATTGCTAGCGCACTCGGCCCACACGCTAAGGTCCGGGGTTCGATCCCCGATACGGTGGGCAACATTAGGACGTTTCCTTGAGACACCTGTTGTCCATGTTCACCCATCAGTAATAATAGGTACCTGGGTGTTAGTCGACTGGTGTGGGTCGCATCCTGGGACAAAACTGACGAAATTTGCCCGAATTGCTCTGAATAACAAGGGGCTTTCTATACAGTAGTATGTCATTGATGTCAGCTAGGCCTGTATACCTTGTACATATACTTGTAGAAATAACGATTATTATTAATTATTATTATTCAAGTCATTATGGCACAGTGTAGTGTCATATATCATAAGAATTAACCCTACAAATTTGATATAAGGATTAATATATTTGAATGAAACTAAAAGAAAATACAATTTTAGGGTAAAATACTGGAAAGTTGGAGTAGGGAACCACCTGCTGGGTGAAGATTGTATCAAAGTGGTGGGTAAGGAGGCATCCTGGGGTGGGAGGGAGATAGTTGGTGGTCTAGAGCCCAGAAAATAGAAAGGGTGATGTTGGGTGGGGGTGGTTGAGTGATGGAGGGTGGTTGACCTTGGAGGGTGGTGGTTCTGGTAGGGGTTGGTGAGGATGGAGGGTGGGTGAGGGATGGAGGTTAGTGGGTGAGGGATGGAGGTTAGTGGGTGCTGGTAGTAGTGGGTGCTGGTACTGGTAGGTGAGGTATGGAGGGTGGTGTGCTGGTAGTGATGGGTGCTGGTAGTGGTGGGTGCTGGTAGTGGTGGGTGAGGGCGGTGGGTGATGGAAGTGGTGGTGGTGGGTGCTGGCAATGGTGGGTGAGGGTGGTGGTGCTGGCAATGGTGGGTGCTGGCAATGGTGGGTGAGGGTGGTGGGTGCTGGTAGTGGTGGGTGCTGGTAGTGGTGGGTGGGGTGGCGGGTGCTGGTAGGGGTAGGTGCTGGTAGTGTGTTTTAGGTGGTGGGTGCCGGTAGTGGTGGTGAGGGTGGTGGGTGCTGGCAATGGTGGGTGCTGGCAATGGTGGGTGCTGGCAATGGTGGGTGAGGGTGGTGGGTGCTGGTAGTGGTGGGTGGGGGTTGTGGGTGCTGGTAGGGGTAGGTGCTGGTGGTTGTGTTTTAGGGTGGTGGGTGCAGGTAGTGGTGGGTGAGGGTGGTGGGTGCTGGTAGTGGTGGGTAATGGTGGTGGGTGCTGGTAGTGGTGCGTGAGGGTGGTGGGTGCTGGTATTGGTCTGTGGGGTGGTGGGTGCTGGTAGTGGTGGGTGAGGGGGTAGGGTGCTGGTAGTGGTGGGTGGGGGGGTGGGTGCTGGATGGTGGGTGGTGGTGGGTGCTGGTAGTGGTGGGTGGGTGGTGGGTGCTGGTAGTGGTGGGTGAGGGTGGTGGGTGCTGGTAGTGGTGGGTGCTGGTAGTGGTCGGTGAAGTTGTTGGGTACTGGTAATCGTGGGTGAGGGTGGTGGGTGCTTGTAGTGGTGGGTGGGGTGGTGGGTGCTGGTAGTGGTGGGTGCTGGTAGTGATGGGTGCTGGTAGTGGTGCTGGTAGTGATGGGTGAGGGAAGTGGGTGCTTGTATTGGTCTGTGGGGTGGTGGGTGCTGGTAGTGGTGGGTGCTGGTAATGGTGGGTGAGGGTGGTGGGTGCTGGTAGTGGTTGGTGGGGGTGATAGGTGCTGGTTGTGGTGGGTGGGGGTGATGGGTGCTGGTAGTGGTTTGCTGGTAGTGGTGAGTGAGGGTGGTGGGTGCCGGTAGTGGTGGGTGGGAGAGCTGGGTGCTGGTAGTGGCGGGTGAGGGTGGTGGATGGGGGAGGTGGGTGCTGGTAGTGGTTTGCTGGTAGTGGTGAGTGAGGGTGGTGGGTGCCGGTAGTGGTGGGGGGAGAGCTGGGTGCTGGTAGTGATAGGTGAGGGTGGTTGGTTCCGGTTGTGGTGGGTGGGGGTGGTGGGTGCTGGTAGTGGTGGGTGCCGGTAGTGGTGGGTGAGGGTGGTGGCTGCTGGTAATGGTGGGTGAGGGTGGTGGGGGCTGGTAATGGTGGGTGAGGGTGGTGGGTGCTAGTAGTGGTGAGTGAGGGTGGTGGGTGCTGGTAATGGTGGGTGAGGGTGGTGGGTGCTGGTAGTGGTGGGTGAGGGTGGTGGGTGTTGGTAGTGGTGGGTGAAGGTGGTGGGTGCTGGTAGTGGTGGGTGAGGGTGGTGGGTGCTGGTAGTGGTTGGTGAGGGTGGTGGGTGCTGGTAGTGGTTGGTGGGGGTGGTGGGTGCTGGTAGTGGTGGGTGAGGGTGGTGGGTGCCGGTAGTGGTGGTTGGGCGAAGGTGGTGGGTGCTGGTAATGATGGGTAAGGATTGAGGATGGTGGGTGACCCGAGTAAATGGAGCAGGGAATGGTTTGTCATTAGTGGCCGGACGAACTTTAAGAGTAAGGGTGGAGGGTGAACTTTAAGACTAAGGGTGGAGGGTGAACTTGAAGGGTAAGGGTGGAGGGTGAACTTGAAGGGTAAGGGCGGAGGGTGAACTTGAAGGGTTCTTAAATAGAGGAATGGTCAATGATAACTCACTGAGAGGGTTATACTAGTATAATGAGTATATATACGTGGTAGGAAACCCATCCTGCAGTCTGATGTAATGACTGACTCACAGTATGTGACTGCCAGGGTGCGCCCTCGCTCGACCCAGCCTTGTGGGGGGAGTAACGTTAGTTTAATATCTATATTATGCACCCCATACCCATCCTGTGGGAGGTAGTCAAAAGATTACAGAGGTACATAATGGGACGGTCCAGGGACTGGACCTCAAAGTTTTGATAGCTGAGCAAGTTACAAAGGTAATGAACTCAGGTAGATCTGGTCACAATCATGATAAGTTACAAAGGTATTTACAGATTATAGAGGTATATAATGGGTCTAGAGACTGGGCCCCAAAGTTTTGATAGCTGAACAAGGTACAAATGTAATGAACTCACAAGTTACAAAGGTAATGAATCATGTAAGTAAATTTTCTTACTTACGTTTATACATGGTTACAATCATAAACAAATTATAAAGTAATAAGCAATTTACTAGTCTACACCTGGTCACAACTGTAATGAGTTATTGGTGCAAATATTAATTGTTGGGTCACACACACACACAGGCCAGGAGCTGAGTCTCGGGCCAGGAGCTGAGTCTCGACCCATGCAACCACAATTAGGTGAGTACACACATACACACACACACACACACACACACACACACACACACACACACATACACACACTGGAGCTGAGTCTCGACCCCTGCAACCACAATTAGGTGAGTACACATAAACACACACACATACACACACAAAATGCCCTGCATACTAGGGGCTTTTGGCATGTACACCTCATGTAATCTCAATAACCAAATGTAATTCTTTGTATCATGTCCAAATAAACTATTATTATTATTATTATTATTATTATTATTATTATTAAGGAGAGGTATGATAAAGCTCATGGAGCAGGGAGCGTGACCCAGTAGCGGCCAGTGAAGAGGCGGGGCCAGGAGCTATGACTCAACCCCTGCAACCACAACTAGGTGAGTACAACTAGGTGAGTACACACACACACACACGTGTGTGTGTGGTACTGCTTTATTTATAGGGAGGAAAGTCAGGGTATTTTTCCAGAATGGTTCAAACTATGCTGACTTGACAGTATTTGAAAAGTCCGTGGCATCACGTCTGGCGTATCTGAAATATGCTGACATATTAACTTTCACTCAGTGGCCACTTTATTAGGTACACCCATCTAAACTGGGTAGGACCTTCCCTCTGCTCCCAGAACAGCCTAAATTCTTTGTGTGGAAACATTCCTTAGAGATCCTGGTCCAGTTGCTACACATTCATGCGAATTGTCAGACAGGCGACGTTTTTCCAATCTTCAACTGTTCACTTTTGGTGAGCCTGTCCTCACTGTATCCTCAGCTTCCTGTTTTTAGATGACATGAGTGGAACCCAGTGTGGTCTTCTACTGCTGTAAGCCATCCTCTTCAAGGTTCGATGTGCTAGGCTTTCAGAGATGTTCTTCATAATACTGTTGTAACGCGTGGTTAGTTGAGTTACTGTCACCTTTTTGTCAGTTTGAACCAGTCTGGGCATTCTCCTCTGACCTCTCTCATTAATAAAGTGTTTTCACCCACAGAACTTCCGCTCATTGGATGTTTTGTGTTTTTCACATCATTCTTTTTTAACCTCTAGACAGTGTTGTGGGTGAAAACCCCAGGAAATCAGAAATTTCAGAGATACTCAACCACCCCGTCTGCCAACAATCATTTAATAGTCATCCCCATTCTGATGTTTGGTCAGAAAACAACTAAACCTCTGAGCATGTCTACATGCTAGTAGGCATTGAGGTATTTAATTAATAACAACACTGCAACTAGCCGGGGATTGAACCTTATGTTGTTTTTGATCGCCTCATGGTGATCAAAATTCAATGACGTTCTAACCCATGGGATCATACAATCACAAGAATCACGCACCCAGCAGAGCTAGGTGTTGTACGTGATCCGAGGACATACGATGGTGTGGGTGCCTCAGAGCAAATTTCATTCTACTCCCTGTTTGGTGTTCTGGCCTCACGAGCAGTATTTTATATTATTGTAAACCACGAACGAGTGGTTCTGAATAACAACACTGCGACTAGCCGAGGATTCGAACCAATGTCGTTTTGGCCATCCTCATGGTGAGTGAAAATCACATGACGCTCTAACCCACAGGACCACGCAATCCTACAAGAACGTAGCACCCAGCAGAGCTGGGTGTTTTACCTGATCCGAGGTCATGGTGTGGGTGCTTCTGAGCTAATTTCATTCTACTCCTGCTTAGTGTACTAGCCTCCAGGAGCAGTATTTTATATTATGTCGTGCCGAATAGATAAAAATTGCGATTTTAGCTTAAATAGCAACGCTCTTCTTGCCGAATATGGCAAGCTAAAATTTGTGTATCCAATAATTTCACAAAAAAAATTATTCTGTTCCTAGAGAAAAAAACATATTTCATTGTGTTTGTTTATTATTAAATTACTGTAAATTTATCTAAAATATATTTAGTTGTATTAGTTGTATTGCGCTTGTTATAATAAGGATAGGTAAGTTTTCTAAGGTTCTTTTGGTACAAAATTATTAATTTTTACATTAACATAAATGAAAAAAATATATCTTTAAACGCATAAGATAAAATTTTAGAATAGACGTAATTTTATATAAATTCTTTCTAATTGATCAATTTAACCTATAGTTAATGTGATGGAGTCGAAGGTGTAGCATCTGGAGGTGAGGTCAAAGGTGAGGATGGCCCACTAGTAAAAGTAAGACATGCTAAACCCTTGTTTTGTATATACCATTTATTAAATGAGGCACTTGTATACTTCAGTAATATCTTCCCTCAAGAGAGTGTAGAGGTTCAGGGTTCTCATACCATCTTCGTATGTAAGAATCTTAATGTAGTTGATTAATTTTATCATCCTTGTCTGTATGTTCTCCAAGACATTTATAAAATGTCTCTAGTATATTGACCAGAACTAAGTTGCATAATCTAAGTTAGTATTACTAATGATGTGCTGAGCTGAGGGATAATCTTTGGACACTTATGCTTCTTGATTTCAATGGAAGTAGTCTGTTAAATAAATAAGGCAGATATATATGTAGCATTCGGGTACCTTGATGAATCTCCTCAAGGTTGATGGACTCAGCACCTCCTTCAAAGGATCAAGGACTGATTAGTTCTAATTACTTTTCCACGTCAAACACCATCTCTAGAAGATTCAGCAGTGGTAAGCGCCCGATCACCAGAACTATTTCTTTCTTGCACTGTCTTTTTAGTAATATTCCTCTCATTAAACTGGATAAACAATAATGGTGAATACCTTCCACAATAAAGATAACCAGTAGTTGAAAAATGAACACATGTGCAACATCTGGGTATCTTTATTGTAGACGTTTCGCCAACCAGTGGCTTTATCAATATAAATTCAAGGACATTATTGGAAGACACTAGAACTATATACAAAAGATAAGAACATAAGAAAGAAGGAACACTGCAGCAGGCCTACTGGCCCATGCGAGGCAGGTCCAATTCTCCTACTGGTTTAAGCCAATACCCTAACCTAGTCAGGTCAGGTCACATTCACTTAAGGTAATCTGTCCCTCAGCCTTGGAGTTGGTGAAGAGCATTGTAGTTGTGGAGAGTCTGAAGTATACATGCATTGTTGTTGTAGGTACAGGCATTGTTGTTGTAGGTTCGCCGGTACATCCGGCCCGGGTCTCCAAATTAGTACAGGCAAGGTAAGCTGGCGCTTATATACTTGCGCCAGGCGGTGACGGACGGTAGCACGATTCACGGGTATGCGGACTCCCCAGTGGAAGTAGGTCATATCCGAGGGACGGGCTAGCGGTAAAAAAATTTGTGGATATATCCTCTTGAACCAAGATTCCATGATGTTACAGTGTCTGGACATGTTGCACATGAATGGTATGCAATACCTAATAGTTGCACATGTGTCCTATTCATCCATTTGACGTTTTGTATACCATTAGTGTGTTGTTCATTTATGGAATGAGATTAGGCACTGATGTCTCTGTGAAGGTAATAATGATATACAGCATCGACACATATACAAGACACGTGTGTAGCTGTTAGGTAACCTAATTACGAAAAGTTGCGCCTCTTACACAGTAAACCTCTTTAGTCGAATATAGAGGAGGCAGAAACAGTGAGAAGAAAAGTTCTGGCTTCATAGTCTGGAATAAGGGTACCTAACTGTTGCACATGTGTCTTACTTGTATACTGTTGTCTTTGCTTCTTTCTTCTGTTACTCCAAAGTTGTTGTTTTTTTAAATTCTTATGACCAATCTTGCATCACTTAGTTTACCGCGTCCAAATCTTCGAAAATCAATGATACTCACTAGTTTTTTTTATGTGAAAATACATTAATCATTACAACTACCAACTTCATTTGGAATTTCTCA
>WNWK01027378.1:0-26353 GCA_009830355.1 Cherax destructor
GTGGCGAGGTCAGTGGGAAGTTAGTGTGCTCCAGGCGACGTTGCCACGTGTCACCCAAGATAATAAAGTGAAATAAATATGTGTCAAGTGAAAGAAATACAGTGAATAGGTTATATTATATATCGACTAGAAACGAAAGTGGATATACGCCAGGACATCACATCGAGATGGACAATCTACAGGCTGTACAAGCTGCATTGCAAGTATCTCTCCTATGTGTGGTTTTCGGGGTGTCTGGTGTAAGTTCCAATTACCTAACCACTAAGCTGTTTGTGAACAGTCAACTCTCATAGTAAGATAAGGAATAGGATATCAAAAACTCGGTAACAAGTGGCAATTGGTAATTTCTAGTAGAAAAGGGCGAGAAGATAGGTGAAACATAGAATACATTAACTGGTAGATCAGATGTGAGTCAGGTCAGGCCAGGTAGAGAAGCACTGCAGACGATGTATCACTCGCAAACTCCACATACACACTCATACACCATAACACACGATTTCACCACAACTTTTCACACAACCCACACAGACACACACATACATACACACATACATACATACACACACACACACACACCAGACTGCACGGATTCCGGGAAGGCAAATCCTGTGTAACAAACCTCCTAGAGTTCTATGATAAAGTAACAGAGGTAAGGCAAGAGAGAGAAGGGTGGGCTGATTGCATTTTCCTGGACTGCAGGAAGGCCTTCGACACAGTTCCTCACATGAGATTAGTAAAGAAGTTGGAAGAACAAGCATGTATAACAGGAAGGGCACTGGAATGGATCAGGGAATACCTCACAGGGAGGCAACAACGGGTCATGGTGCGTGATGATATATCACAGTGGGCGCCTGTGACGAGCAACGTACCGCAGGGGTCAGTCCTAGGACCAGTGTTATTCTTGGTATATGTAAATGACATGACAGATGGGATAGACTCAGAAGTGTCTCTGTTCGCAGATGAAGTGAAATTAATGAGGAGAATCACATCGGAAGAGGACCAAGCAGGACTTCAAACAGATCTGGACAAGCTTGACATCTGGTCTAACAACTGGCTTCTCGAATTCAATCCCACCAAATGCAAAGTCATGAAGATCGGAGAAGGGCAAAGAAGACCGCTGACAGAGTACAGGCTAGGCGGGCAAAGGCTACAAACCTCGGCAAAGGAGAAAGACCTTGGGGTGAGTATAACGCCAAGCACGTCTCCGGAGGCATACATCAACCAGATAACTGCGGCAGCATATGGGCGACTGTCAAACCTAAGATTAGCGTTCCGTTACCTTAACAAGGAATCGTTCAAGACACTGTACACCGTGTACGTGAGGCCCATACTAGAATATGCAGCACCAGTCTGGAACCCACACCTGGTCAAGCACATAAAGAAACTAGAGAAAGTGCAAAGGTTTGCGACAAGGTTAGTTCCACAACTCAGGGGTCTGTCCTATGAGGAAAGGTTGAGGGAAACAGCACTAACAACACTGGAGGAAAGAAGGGTCAGAGGAGACATGATAACGACATACAAAATACTGCGGGGAATTGACAAGGTAGACAGTGACAGGATGTTCCAGAGAGGGAACACAGAAACAAGGGGACACAACTGGAAGCTGAAGACTCAGATGAGTCAAAAAGGATGTTAGGAAGCATTTCTTCAGCCACAGAGTAGTCAGGAAGTGGAATAGTCTAGAGAAAGATATAGTGGAGGCAGGAACCATACATAGTTTTACGACGAGGTATGATAAAGCTCATGGAGCAGGGAGAGCAGAGACCCAGGGAAGACAAAGGGAGAAAAATGCGATTGAAAACATCATGAAAGCAATAGGAGAAAATAACATGACCCAGCTGGCAAATTTTCTGAGAATAGGGGGGTTTCCAAGAGGTAGAATCCGGCCAGTCAAAGTAATTTTCAAAGCAGAATTGACTCGAAACAGGATCCTGCTGGAGAAAGCAAGACTAAGGGATATGTCAGAGTACCGGATGGTGTATCTTGACCACGACAGAACACGAGAAGAAAGACAGAAACTGAAAGAGAGGGTACAGAGACAAAAGGAGGAAAGAGAGATGGACAGGAGAACCCAGACACAGGAGGAAGCTCTAATACAATCACCTTCAGATGTCACCCAACCTGGACAACCCCAATGAAACCAAACAATCTAACCCAAAACACACATGCCTTACCCAATGATTCCACCCACCTCATTACAAACTCCACCTTCACACCAACCACCTATAGTTCCTTATCAGGTCTTCCACTTTCCCAACCCCAACGTACCCACCAGACTACGGTTTTAGAAAAAAAGTTGAAAATTTGGTATACAAATGCAGATGGTATGACAAATAAATGTGAGGAGTGGTGTGAAAGAATAAAGGAGACATCCCCAGACATAACAACACTCATAGAAATGAAACTCACCAGGATGATAACAGATGCAATCTTTCCACCCGGATATCAAATCCTCAGGAAAGATAGAGGGAGCAGAGGGGGAGGAGAAGTTACACTGCTCATTAAGAACCGGTGGGGATTTGAGGAAGTGGAAGGAATGGATGGAATGGGCGAAAGGCACTACATAGTAGGAACAATTCAGTCTGATAGCCATAAGTTGGTAATTGCTGTAATGTACAACCCACCACAGAACTGCAGGAGGCCAAAAGAAGAATACGACGAGAGCAACAGAGCAATGGTAGACACACTAGCCGAGGTGGCCAGAAGAGCACACATGGGGAGAGCAAAGTTACTAGTTATGGGTGATTTCAATCACAAGGAGATTGATTGGGAAAACCTGGACCCCCAAGGGGGTCCTGAATCATGGAGAGCCAAGATGATGGATGTGGTACTGGAAAACCTCATGCATCAACATGTTAGAGACACTAACAGAGAGAGAGGTGGGGACGATCCAGCAAGACTGGACCTAGTATTCACCTTGAGTAGTTCGGACATCGAGGATGTCACGTATGAAAGGCCCCTTGGAGCTAGTGATCATTTGGTTCTGTGTTTTGATTATATAGTTGAGCTACAAGTGGAGAGAGGAGCAGGAATAGGAAGGGAGAAACGAAACTACAAAAGGGGGGACTACACAGGCATGAGAAACTTCCTACAAGACGTTCAGTGGGAGAGAGAATTGGCAGGAAAACCAGTAAAAGAAATGATGGAATATGTGACAACCAAATGCAAAGAGGCAGAGGAGAGGTTTGTCCCCAAGGGAAACAGAAGTAATGGGAAGACCAGAACGAGTCCTTGGTTTACCCAGAGGTGTAGGGAGGCAAAAACTAAGTGCACTAGAGAATGGAAAAAGTACAGAAAACAAAGAGATTAGCCGAAGAGGCAGAAACGAATATGCACAGGTAAGAAGGGAAGCTCAGCGACAATATGAAAATGATATAGCATCAAAAGTCAAGTCTGACCCTAAGCTGTTGTATAGCCACATCAGGAGGAAAACAACAGTCAAGGACCAGGTAATCAGGCTGAGGAAGGAAGGTGGGTAGTTCACAGGAAACGACCAAGAGGTATGCGAGGAGCTCAACATGAGGTTTAAATAAATATTTACAGAGGAGACAGGAAGGACTCCAGGAATTCAGAATAGAGAGGTATACCAACAAGTGCTGGATGAAATACACACAACCGAGGAGGAGGTGAAGAAGCTGCTATGTGAACTCGATACCTCAAAAGCGGTTCGACCTGACAATATTTCTCCGTGGGTCCTTAGAGAGAGAGCAGAGATTTTAAGTGTGCCACTAACAAAAATCTTCAACACATCCATTGAAACTGGGCAACTACCTGAGGTGTGGAAGATGGCAAATGTAGTCCCAATTTTTAAGAAAGGAGACAGACACGAGGCATTAAACTACAGACCTGTGTCACTGACCTGTATAGTATGCAAAGTCATGGAGAAGATCATCAGGAGGAGAGTGGTGGAGCACCTAGAAAGACACAAGCTTATAAACGAAAACCAGCACGGTTTCAGGGAAGGAAAATCCTGTGTCACAAACCTACTGGAGTTTTATGACAAGGTAACAGAAGTAAGACACGAGAGAGGGATGGATAGACTACTCTGTACACCATATACGTCAGGCCTATACTGGAGTATGCAGCACCAGTTTGGAACCCACACCTGGTCAAGCACGTCAAGAAATTAGAGAAAGTGCAAAGGTTTGCAACAAGACTAGTCCCAGAGCTAAGGGGATTTTCCTACGAAGAAAGGTTAAGGGAAATCGGCCTGACGACACTAGAGGACAGGAGCGTTAGGGAAGACATGATAACGACATATAAAATACTGCGAGGAATAGATAAGGTGGACAGAGACAAGATGTTCCAGAGAGGGGACACAGAAACAAGGGGTCACAGTTGGAAGTTGAAGACTTCTATGAGTCAAAGGGATCTTAGGAAGTATTTCTTCAGTCATAGAGTTGTCAGGAAGTGGAATAGCCTATAAAGCGACGTAGTGGAGGCAGGAACCATACATAGTTTTAAGACGAGGTTTAATAAAGCTCATGGAGCAGGGAGAGAGAGGACCTAGTAGCAATCAGTGAAGAGGCGGGGCCAGGAGATATGACTCAACTCCTGCAACCACAAATAGGTGAGTACAAATAGGTGAGTACACACATGCACGAGCACCCACACACACACACACATACACGAGCGCGCGCATACACCCGAACACACACACACGGGCGCACTCACACATAGGAACACACAAGTACACACATAGGAACACACAAGAACACACACACACACACACACACACACAGAAGACAAAGGACCCAGGAAAATAAAGAGATTAGCCGAAGAGCCAGAAACGAATATGCACAGGTAAGAAGGGAGGCTCAGCGACAATATGAAAATGATATAGCATCAAAAGTCAAGTCTGACCCGAAGCTGTTGTATAGCCACATCAGGAGGAAAACAACAGTCAAGGACCAGGTAATCAGGCTGAGAAAGGAAGGTGGGGAGTTCACAATAAACGACCAAGAGGTATGTGAGGAGCTCAACATGAGATTTAAAGAAGTATTTACACAGGAGACAGGTAGGACTCCAGGAATTCAGAATAGGGAGGTATACCAACAAGTGCTGGATGAAATACACACAACCGAGGAGGAGGTGAAGAAGCTGCTATGTGAACTCGATACCTCAAAAGCGGTGGGACCGGATAACATTTCTCCGTGGGTCCTTAGAGAGGGAGCAGAGATGTTGTGTGTGCCACTAACACAAATCTTCAACACATCCATTGAAACTGGCAACTACCTGAGGCGTGGAAGATGGCAAATGTAGTCCCAATTTTTAAGAAAGGAGACAGACACGAGGCATTAAACTACAGACCTGTGTCACTGACGTGTATAGTATGCAAAGTCATGGAGAAGATCATCAGGAGGAGAGTGGTGGAGCACCTAGAAAGACACAAGCTTATAAACGACAACCAGCACGGTTTCAGGGGAAAGGAAAATCCTGTGTCACAAACCTACTGGAGTTTTATGATAAGGTAACAGAAGTAAGACACGAGAGAGAGGGTGGATAGACTGCATTTTTTGGACTGCAAGAAGGCGTTCGACACAGTTCCTCACAAGAGGTTAATGCAAAAGCTAAAGGATCAGGCACACGTAACAGGAAAAACACTGCAATGGATCAGAGAATATCTGACAGGGAGGCAACAACGAGTCATGGTACGTGACGAGATGTCAGAGTGGGCACCTGTGACGAGTGGAGTTCCACAAGGGTCAGTCCTAGGACCTGTACTGTTTTTGGTATATGTGAATGACATAACGGAAGGGATAGACTCAGAAGTGTCCCTGTTTGCAGATGATGTGAAGTTAATGAGAAGAATAAAATCAGTCGAGGATCAGGCAGGACTACAAAGAGACCTGGACAGGCTGCAAGCCTGGTCCAGTAACTGGCTCCTTGAATTTAACCCTGCCAAATGTAAAGTCATGAATATCGGGGAAGGGCAAAGAAGACCGCAGACAGAGTATAGTCTAGGTGGCCAAAGACTGCAAGCCTCACTCAAAGAAAAAGATCTTGGGGTGAGTATAATACCGAGCACATCTCCTGAGGCACACATCAATCAGATAACTGCTGCAGCATACGGGCGGCTGGCAAACCTAAGAATAGCGTTCCAATACCTCACTAAGGAATCATTCAAGACTCTGTATACCATATACGTCAGGCCCATACTGGAGTATGCAGCACCGGTTTGGAACCCACACCTGGTCAAGCACGTCAAGAAATTAGAGAAAGTGCAAAGGTTTGCAACAAGACTAGTCCCAGAGCTAAGGGGATTGTCCTACGAAGAAAGGTTAAGGGAAATCGGCCTGACGACACTAGAGGACAGGAGGGTTAGGGGAGACATGATAACGACATATAAAATACTGCGAGGAATAGATAAGGTGGACAGAGACAAGATGTTCCAGAGAGGGGACACAGAAACAAGGGGTCATAATTGGAAGTTGAAGACTCCTATGAGTCAAAGGGATGTTAGGAAGTATTTCTTCAGTCATAGAGTTGTCAGGAAGTGGAATAGCTTAGAAAGCGACATAGTGGAGGCAGGAACCATACATAGTTTTAAGACTAGGTTTGATAAAGCTCATGGAGCAGGGAGAGAGAGGACCTAGTAGCAATCAGTGAAGAGGCGGGGCCAGGAGCTATGACTCGACCCCTGCAACCACAAATAGGTGAGTACAAATAGGTGAGTACACACACATGAGCAGAGCGAAGCTACTGGTCATGGGCGATTTCAACCACAGGGAGATCGACTGGGAGAACCAGGAACCACATGGGGGTCCAGAAACTTGGAGAGCCAAGATGATGGATGCGGTACTGGAAAACCTGATGCACCAACATGTCAGGGACACGACCAGAGTGAGAGGAGAAGATGAACCAGCAAGACTGGACCTTGTATTCACCCTGAACAGCTCAGATATTGAATACATAACACACGAGAGCCCCCTGGGAGCCAGTGACCATATGGTGCTGAGCTTTGAGTACATTGTAGAGCTACAGGTGGAGAGGGAAAACGGTACCGAAAGAGACAAACCAGATTTTAAAAGAGGAAACTACACAGGCATGAGGAATTTCCTGCAGGAGGTTCAGTGGGAAAGGGAAATGGATGGACAGACAATAAATGAAATGATGGAATACGTAGGGTCAAAGTGCAAGGAGGCAGAGGAACGGTTTATACCCAGAGGAAAAAGATTAAACGGGAAGGCCAGAAAGAGCCCCTGGTTTACCCAAAGGTGCAGGGAGGCAAAGACTCAGAGTGTCAGAGAATGGAAAAGGTACAGAAGGCAAAGAACCCAAGTAAACAAAGAGAGTAGTAGAAGAGCTAGAAACGAGTATGCACAGGTACGGAGGGAGGCCCAGAAACAGTACGAAAACGACATAGCATCTAAAGTTAAGTCCGACCCGAAGCTCATGTACAGTCACATCAGAAGGAAAACAACAGTTAAAGACCAGGTGATAAGGCTGAGGAGAGAAGATGGGGAACTCACAAGCAATGATCAAGAGGTATGTGAGGAGCTCAACTTGAGGTTTAAGGAAGTATTCACAGTGGAGGAAGGAAGGCAGCTGGGTAGACAGGATGGGGTGCATCACCAACAAGGGATGTATCAAGTGCTAGAGGGCATACACACAACTGAGGAGGAGGTGAAGCAGTTACTCAGTGACCTTGATACCTCAAAGGCGATGGGTCCGGACAATATCTCCCCGTGGGTTCTTCGGGAAGGAGCTGAGGTACTGAGTGTGCCACTTACCATAATATTCAACACATCCCTTGAAAATGGGCAGATACCTGAGGTATGGAAGAAGGCCAATGTAGTCCCCATCTTTAAAAAATGAGACAGAAAAGAGGCACTAAACTATAGACCGGTGTCACTTACATGTATAGTGTGCAAAGTCCTGGAGAAAATCATCAGGAAAAGAATGGTGGAGCACCTCGAGCTGAACAGGATAAAAAACACCAGACAGCACGGATTCCGGGAAGGCAAATCCTGTGTAACAAACCTCCTAGAGTTCTATGATAAAGTAACAGAGGTAAGGCAAGAGAGAGAGAAGTGTGGGTTGATTGCATTTTCCTGGACTGCAGGAAGGCCTTCGACACAGTTCCTCACATGAGATTAGTAAAGAAGTTGGAAGAACAAGCATGTATAACAGGAAGGGCACTGGAATGGATCAGGGAATACCTCACAGGAGGCAACAACGGGTCATGGTGCGTGATGAGGTATCACAGTGGGCGCCTGTGACGAGCGGCGTACCGCAGGGGTCAGTCCTAGGACCAGTGTTATTCTTGGTATATGTAAACGACATGACGGATGGGATAGACTCAGAAGTGTCTCTGTTCGCAGATGATGTGAAATTAATGAGGAGAATCACATCGGAAGAGGACCAAGCAGGACTTCAAACAGACCTGGACAAGCTTGACATCTGGTCTAGCAACTGGCTTCTCGAATTCAATCCCACCAAATGCAAAGTCATGAAGATCGGAGAAGGACAAAGAAGACCGCTGACAGAGTACAGGCTAGGTGGACAAGGGCTACAAACCTCGGCAAAGGAGAAAGACCTTGGGGTGAGTATAACGCCAAGTACGTCTCCGGAGGCACACATCAACCAGATAACTGCGGCAGCATATGGGCGACTGGCAAACCTAAGATTAGCGTTCCGTTACCTAAACAAGGAATCGTTCAAGACACTGTACACCGTGTACGTCAGGCCCATACTAGAATATGCAGCACCAGTCTGGAACCCACACCTGGTCAAGCACGTAAAGAAACTAGAGAAAGTGCAAGGTTTGCGACAGGCTAGTTCCACAACTCAGGGTCTGTCCTGAAGAAAGGTTGAGGAAATAGGATAACAACACTGGAGGAAAGAAGGGTCAGAGGAGACATTTAACGACATACAAAATACTGCGGAATCGACAAGGTAGAAGGGACAGGATGTTCCAGAGGCACAGAAACAAGGGGACACAACTGGAAGCTGAAGACTCAGATGAGTCAAAGGGATGTTAGAATCATTTCTTCAGCCACAGAGTAGTCAGGAAGTGAAATAGTCTAGAAAGATATAGTGGAGGCAGGAACCATACATGTTTAAGACGAGTATGATAGAGCTCATGGAGCAGGTGAGCAGAGACCAGTAGCGGACAAGCGAGGCAGGGCCAGGAGCTGAGTCTGACCCTGCAACCACAATTAGAACATAAGAACATAAAATGGAGGAACACTGCAGAAGGCCTACTGGCCATACAGGCAGGTCCTTATCAAAACCACCACTACCTAAGAATTTACTCCTGTACTCAGACACTAATCATAAGCCCTCCCACTCATATATTTGTCCAATCTCTTTTAAAGCCACCCAAGGTCCTAGCCTATCACCTACTCGGAAGATTGTTCCACGCATCTACAACTCTGTTCAAAACCAGTACTTGCTATGTCCTTTCTAAATCTAAATTTATCAATTTAAATCGTATTTCTCGTTCTTACTTGGTTCGATATCCTCAGTATTTTATTAATATCTCCTTTGTTTATCCCATCATCCACTTGACACCTCGATGATATCTCCTCATTCACGTCTTTCCAGAGAGTGGAGATTCAATGCTCTAAGTGAGTACAATTAGGTGAGTACACACTTACACACGAGCGCGCACATACACGATCATACATGAGGAGCTATGTATCGACCCCAGTAATACAAATAGGTGAGTACACACATACACGAGCGTACATACACACACACGAGTAAACAAATACACACGCAAACACACCCATAAGCACACACACATATGGTAAAGCTTTATTTACAGGGAGCAAAGTCAGGGTATTTTTGCAATCGTGTCATTACGACTTCGTGAGTTATGATGAGTTGTGAATATTGATGAAGTGATGGTTATCACTCCATCTCCGGAACCACTTATAAGAATATTTCATCAACGTCAGAGCACATGCAAAAAAATAACGTGGAGTTTTATGTTTTTTCAAAGATTCGAAAAGAATTATGTATATATTAAAAAAAAGGCAACCATTTCGTGACTGTGGTTCGAACCTACAACGTATTTCTGAACATAAATTTGAATTTGCGGTTTCAGTATTTAGGATCACTTTCTGCGAGACAAATCCATTGACCGAGTCATGATATTCTCTTCATCTTTCATAAGGAAGCTCTTTTTATGTGCATTGAATTACTTTTCAATAAATTGTATGGTCTCTTATGCTGCTCCTTCTTCTTCCTAGTTTCCACTCCTCAAAATGATACTTTTCTCATTTTTCTTCTTTAATTTATCTTTTTCTATATGCCATTTTTCTTCTTCTTGTTCGCCCTCTCATATAATCCAGTCGCTGTCTTTTCCATATTTACCTTCAATTAGCAATTATTCTGCTCCAACTGTTCCCTTCCATCATTACTGTCCTGCTCCTACTGTTCCCTTCCATCATTACTGTCCAGCTCCTACTGTTCCCTTCCATCATTACTGTCCTGCTCCTACTGTTCCCTTCCATCATTACTGTCCTGCTCCTACTGTTCCCTTCCATCATTACCTGTCCTGCTCCTTCTGTTCCCTTCCATCATTACTGTCCTGCTCCTACTGTTCCCTTCCATCATTACTGTCCTGCTCCTACTGTTCCCTTCCATCATTACCTGTCCTGCTCCTTCTGTTCCCTTCCATCATTACTGTCCTGCTCCTACTGTTCCCTTCCATCATTACTGTCCTGCTTCTTCTGTTCCCTTCCATCATTACCTGTCCTGCTCCTTCTGTTCCCTTCCATCATTAATGTCCTGCTCCTTCTGTTCCCTTCCATCATTACTGTCCTGCTCCTTCTGTTCCCTTCCATCATTACCTGTCCTGATCCTTCTGTTCCCTTCCATCATTACTGTCCTGCTCCTTCTGTTCCCTTCCATCATTACTGTCCTGCTTCTACTGTTCCCTTCCATCATTACTGTCCTGCTCCTTCTGTTCCCTTCCATCATTACCTGTCCTGATCCTACTGTTCCCTTCCATCATTAATGTCCTGCTCCTTCTGTTCCCTTCCATCATTACTGTCCTGCTCCTTCTGTTCCCTTCCATCATTACCTGTCCTGATCCTTCTGTTCCCTTCCATCATTACTGTCCTGCTCCTTCTGTTCCCTTCCACCATTACCTGTCCGGCTCCTACTGTTCCCTTCCATCATTACCTGTCCTGCTCCTTTTGTTCCCTTCCATCATTACTGTCCTGTTCCTTCTGTTCCCTTCCATTTTTACTGTCTTGCTCCTTATGCTCCCTTCCATCATTACCTGTCCTGCTCCTTCTGTTCTTTTCCATCATTACTGTCCTGCTCCTGTTCCCTTCCATCTTTACTCTCCTGCTCCTTCTGTTCCCTTTCATCATTACTGTCCTACTCCTTCTGTTCCCTTCCATCATTACATGTCTTGTTCCTTCTGTTCCCTTCCATCATTACTCTCCTGCTCCTCCTGTTCCCTTCCATCATTACCTGTCCTGCTCCTTCTGTTCCCTTCCATCATTACATGTCTTGTTCCTTCTGTTCCCTTCCATCATTACCTGTCCTGCTCCTTCTGTTCCCTTCCATCATTACATGTCTTGTTCCTTATGTTCCCTTCCATCATTACTCTCCTGCTCCTCCTGTTCCCTTCCATCATTACCTGTCCTGCTCCTTCTGTTCCCTTTCATCATTACTGTCCTACTCCTTCTGTTCCCTTTCATCATTACTGTCCTAATCCTTCTGTTCCCTTCCATCATTATTGTCCTACTCCTTCTGTTCCCTTCTATCATTACCTGTCATGCTGGAAATAAATGGTATAAAATACCGACACAGTGGAAAATAAACCATACAATTGTTCCTTTATTACACGTTTCGCCCCGCAGTGCTTAGTCAGTCACATACAGATCTACCTGAAAATAGCAACATGGAGAATAAAGTACAGTCAGGTGAAATGTCGGGTCGTTGGAAAAGCTGCATGTGAGTCTAAAGTAGTGTGATAGAACAAGTGTGACAAAGGACCTGCAGTGTACCATTCTTGAGTTCTAGGTGGATGCGTTGAAGAAGTTTCTGGCAAAGGTTCACCCATGTTGTAGAAGCCGTTGTTCTGGTTGAAGTTGGAAAACAGATGAGTGATGATTCTAGATTCTCGGATTGCGGTTGTCTTCTCTGGCGAAACGCAAGACTCATCGCCAGAGAAGACAACACGCAATACCGAAGAATCCTAGAATCATCACTCATCTGTATATCCAACAACTTCAACCAGAACAACGGCTTCTACAACATAGCTGAACCTTGCCAAGAAACTTCTTCAACGCTATCCCACTAGAACTCAAGAATGGTACACTGCAGGTCCTTTAAGTCACACTATGTTTTTAACTATCACACTTTTAAGACTCACATGCAGTTTCCACCTGACCCAGCATTCTCCACCTGACTGTACCCTATATACTCCATGTTGCTCATTTTCCAGGTAGATCTGTATGTGACTCGATAAAGCCACTGCGTGGGCGAAACGTTGTCAATAAAGGATCACATTATACTGCTTATGTGTTTATTTTTCCACCTGTCATGCTCCTTCTGTTCGTTTCCATCATTACTGTCCTACTCCTTCTGTTCCCTTCCATCATTACTGTCGTGCTCCTTCTGTTCCCTTCCATCATTACTGTCCTGCTCCTTCTGTTCCCTTCCATCATTACTGTCCTACTCCTTCTGTTCCCTTCCATCATTACTGTCGTGCTCCTTTTGTTCCCTTCCATCATTACTGTCCTGCTCCTACTGTTCCCTTCCATCATTACTGTCGTGCTCCTTCTGTTCTCTTCCATCATTACTGTCCTGCTCCTTCTGTTCCCTTCCATCATTACTGTCGTGCTCCTTCTGTTCCCTTCCATCATTACTGTCCTGCTCCTTCTGTTCCCTTCCATCCTTACTGTCCTGCTCCTACTGTTCCCTTCCATCATTACTGTCCTACTCCTTCTGTTCCCTTCCATCATTACTGTCCGACGTTTCGCCCACTGCGTGGGCGAAACGTTGTCAATAAAGGATCACATTATACTGCTTATGTGTTTATTTTTCCATAGAATCTGTATGTAGATGAATGGTTCAGAGAACCGACAAGTTATAAATTAGACACATATGCAACACTTGGGTATCTTTATTGAGGAAACGTTTCGCCACACAGTGGCTTCATAAGAAGAACATAAGAACATAAGAAAGGAGGAGCACTGCAGCAGGCCTGTTGGCCCATACTAGGCAGGTCCTTCACAATCCGTCCCACTAACAGAATATTTGCTCAACCAAATTTTCAATGCTACCCAAGAAATAAGCTTTGACAATTCTACCCACTCATGCGCGAGTCCCACTCAAATCCAACCCCTCTCACTCATGAATTTATCCAACCTAAATTTGAAACTACCCAAGGTCCTAGCTTCAATAACCCTACTAGGCAGACTGTTCCACTCATCAACTACCCTATTTCCAAACCAATACTTTCCTATATCCTTTCTAAATCTAAACTTATCTAACTTGAATCCATTATTGCGGGTTCTCTCTTGGAGAGATATCCTCAAGACCTTATTTATATCCCCTTTGTTAATACCCATTTTCCACTTGTATACCTCGATCATGTCTCCCTCATTCTACGTCTTACAAGTGAATGTAATTTTAGGGTCTTCAATCTTTCTTCGTAAGGAAGATTTCTAATGCTATGTATTAATTTAGTCATTCTACGCTGAATGTTTTCTAACGAATTTATGTCCATTCTGTAATATGGAGACCAAACTGAGCTGCGTAATCTAGGTGAGGCCTTACTAATGATGTATAAAGCTGTAATATAACCTCTGGACTTCTGTTGCTAACACTTCTTGATATAAATCCCAGTAATCTATTTGCCTTATTACGTACGCTTAGGCATTGCTGTCTTGGTTTAAGGTTGCTGCTTACCATCACCCCCAAGTCCTTCTCGCAATCTGTATGGCTAAGTTCTACGTTATTTAACTTATAAGTGCTTGGGTTATGGACACTCCCGAGCTTCAGAACCTTGCATTTATCTACATTGAACTGCATCTGCCACTTTTCTGACCAGGAATTGAGTTTGTCTAAATCCTCCTGAAGTTCCGTGACATCTACGTCTGAATCGATTATCCTACCTATCTTCGTGTCATCA
Source organism: Cherax destructor (assembly GCA_009830355.1). NCBI lineage: Eukaryota > Metazoa > Arthropoda > Malacostraca > Decapoda > Parastacidae > Cherax > Cherax destructor. The sequence continues at coordinate 14,105 of WNWK01027378.1, forward strand.
GCGAATTTGCTCATATCACTAGTAATTCCTCGTCAAGGTCATTTATATATATTATAAACAACAACGGGCCTAAAACCGATCCCTGTGGAACGCCACTTGTTACAGATCCCCACTCAGATTTAACCCATTAATGCACACCCTCTGCTTCCTATTGGTGAGCCATGACTCGATCCATGAAAACACTTTTCCTCCAATGCCGTGAGCAGCCACTTTCTTTAACAGTCTCTGATGTGGTACTCTATCAAAAGCCTTACTAAAATCCAAATAAACAATATCGAATTCTTTATCATGATCAACTGCCTCAAAAGCCTTACTGAAAAAGTTAATAAATTAGTTAGGCAGGAACGGCCCCTGGTGAATCCATGTTGAGTATCATTAATCAAATTATGCCTATCGAGATGGTTCTTATGTTATCAGCTATAATCGACTCTAATAATTTGCCTACAATTGAAGTTAGACTTATTGGGCGGTAATTTGATGGTAACGACTTGTCCCCTGCTTTAAAAATAGGAATTACATTAGCCATCTTCCACGTATCAGACACTACACCTGTTTGAAGAGATAGGTTAAAAATGTTAGTTAAGGGTTCACAGAGTTCAATATTGCATTCCTTAAGAACCCTTGAAAAAGCTCATCAGGGCCTGGCGATTTATTTTGCTTCAAACGGTCTATCTGTTTGATAACCATTTCGCTAGTGACTGTGATACTACATAATTTATCTTCTTCAGGCCCACTAAAATACCTAATTCTTGGGATATTATTAGTGTCTTCCTGAGTGAAAACCGAGAGAAAATAATTATTAAAAATAGAGCACATTTCATTCACTTTGTCAGTAAGATACCCATAATTATTTTTAAGGGGACCTATCTTATCTCTAACTTTTGTTCTATACACCTGGAAAAACTTTTGGGTTAGTTTTCGAATCCCTAGCAACTTTAATTTCGTAGTCCCGCTTAGCTTTTCTTATCCCTTTTTAACGTCCCTCTTAATGTCAATATACTGATTCGTAAGATGACCCTCACCTCTTTTGATACGCCTATAAATTCCTTTCTTCTGCCCTAAAAGATATTTGAGCCTATTATTCATCCATTTTGGGTCATTTCTATTCGATCTAATTTCTTTATATGGGATAAATGTTCTTTGGGCAGCATGTATAGTGTTCAGAAACTGTCATATTGATAGCTCTCTTCATTACCCCAGTCCACAGATGATAAGTGTTCTCTAAGTCCATTGTAATCTGCTAAGCGAAAATCTGGGACCGTTACTGAGTTATTCCTACTATGAAACTTCCATTCAATGCCAAAGGTAATTGATTTGTGGTCGCTTGCGCCGAGTTCCTCTGTAATTTCTAAATTATTAACAAGGGTTTCCTTGTTTGCCAGAACTAAGTCAAGCAGATTATTTCCCTGTAGGTTCTGTCACAAACTGCTTCAAAACAATCTTGAACTACTTCTAAGAAATCGTTAGATTCAAAATTCCCAGTCAAAAAATTCCAATCAATTTGACTAAAGTTGAAGTCACCCAGAATAACTACGTTATCGTGCATTGTGGCCTTAACAATTTCCTCCCATAGTAGTCTCCCTTGGTCCAATACAAAGTAGAAAGGTGTAAGGAGAGGAGGAGTTTGAGGTTATCAGTCCTCGGCCTGGAGTCGATGTGTTCAGTCCATCAATCTTGTTAGAAGTGTAGCACAGCAACAGCTTGGGATCTTGATACAAACGAATTCTTCTACACTTGTCCAACCTTTGGACGAAGACCTACTTAGAATAGTGGATGGTACTACTATGACCCCGCCTCCTCCTGCTTCACCTCACCTGATTACAGCATATAAGCCACCTCTACGGCCTTGTGCTACACTTCTAACAAGATTGATGGACTGAACACATCGACTCCAGGCCGAGGGACTGATAACCTCAAACTCCTCCTCTCCTTACACCTTCTACTTTGTATTGACTGATGAAGCCACTGTGTGGCGAAACGTTTCCTCAATAAAGATACCCAAGTGTTGCATATGTGTCTAATTTATAATGAATCTGCAAAGCTTATTTCTTGAGAATTGAAATTAGGTTGGGCAAGTAGTGGTGATTGAAGGAGCCTAGTAGGCACAGGCCTGCTGAATTTCCTCCTTTCTTATGTTCTAAGACATAAGAACATAAGAAAGGAGGAACACTGCAGCAGGCCTGTTGGCCCATATTAGGCAGGTCCTTCACAATCCGTCCCACTAACAGAATATTTGCTCAACCCAATTTTCAATGCTACCCAAGAAATAAGCTTTGACAATTCTACCCCTCATGCAGGAGTCCCACTCAAATCCAACCCCTCTCACTCATGAATTTATCCAACCTAAATTTGAAACTACCCAAGGTCCAGCTTCAATAACCCTACTAGGCAGACTGTTCCACTCATCAACTACCCTATTTCCAAACCAATACTTTCCTATATCCTTTCTAAATCTAAACTTATCTAACTTGAATCCATTATTGCGGGTTCTCTCTTGAGAGATATCCTCAAGACCTTATTTATATCCCCTTTGTTAATACCCATTTTCCACTTGTATACCTCGATCATGTCTCCCTCATTCTACGTCTTACAAGTGAATGTAATTTAGGGTCTTCAATCTTTCTTCGTAAGGAAGATTTCTAATGCTATGTATTAATTTAGTCATTCTACGCTGAATGTTTTCTAACGAATTTATGTCCATTCTGTAATATGGAGACCAGAACTGAGCTGCGTAATCTAGGTGAGGCCTTACTAATGATGTATAAAGCTGTAATATAACCTCTGGACTTCTGTTGCTAACACTTTTGATATAAATCCCAGTAATCTATTTGCCTTATTACGTACGCTCAGGCATTGCTGTCTTGGTTTAAGGTTGCTGCTACCATCACCCCCAAGTCCTTCTCGCAATCTGTATGGCTAAGTTCTACGTTATTTAACTTATAAGTGCTTGGGTTATGGACACTCCCGAGCTTCAGAACCTTGCATTTATCTACATTGAACTGCATCTGCCACTTTTCTGACCACGAATTAAGTTTGTCTAAATCTTCCTGAAGTTCACTGACATCTACGTCTGAATCAATTATTCTACCTATCTTCGTGTCATCAGGAATTTGCTCATATCACTAGAAATTCCCTCGTCAAGGTCATTTATATATATTATAAAAAACAACGGCCCAAAACCGATCCCTGTGGAACGCCACTTGTTACAGATCCCCACTCAGATTTAACCCCATTGTGTTTGTTTATTATTAAATTATTGTAAACGTATCTAAAATATATTTACTTGGGTTAGGCTAAATTAAATTGTTCTTGTTGTAATAAGGTTAGGTAACTTTTCTAAGTTTCTTTTAGTACAAAATTATAAATTTTTACACAATCATAAATGAAAAAATATATGTTTAAACGTATAAGAGAAATTTTTAGAAAGGACTTAATTTTAAATAAGTTCTTGCTAATTGACCAGTTTTACCTATTAGGCACGACATTATATATATATATATATATATAACTATATATACATACATTCACTGTTCGAATATACTTTCGGTATATCAAGCATATCTGCTTTAAATTTCAAGTAAATAATACGTGCAGTTCCTGAAATCCAAGAGTTACATATCATTATTCATCATGTGGAAGGTGATTCTCATCCTTAAATTAATCATTCTCAGTGTCACTCTTAATTACCAAAGCTGCATTGTTCAAATTACTTAACTTGGATGTTATATTCTAATGCTTCCTGCCTTCATTTTTTCATAATTATGAATTATAGATGGTCGTGTCATGTCCTGCCAGATTATAAAGGGTGGAGTCATGTCCTGCCAGATTATAGAGGGTGGAGTCATGTCCTGCCAGATTATAGAGGCTGGAGTCATGTCCTGCCAGATTATAGAGGCTGGAGTCATGTCCTGCCAGATTATAGAGGCTGGAGTCATGTCCTGCCAGATTATAGAGGCTGGAGTCATGTCCTGCCAGATTATAGAGGCTGGAGTCATGTCCTGCCAGATTATAGAGGCTGGAGTCATGTCCTGCCAGATTATAGAGGCTGGAGTCATGTCCTGCCAGATTATAGAGGCTGGAGTCATGTCCTGCCAGATTATAGAGGCTGGAGTCATGACCTGCCAGATTATAGAGGCTGGAGTCATGTCCTGCCAGATTATAGAGGCTGGAGTCATGTCCTGCCAGATTATAGAGGCTGGAGTCATGTCCTGCCAGATTATAGAGGCTGGAGTCATGTCCTGCCAGATTATAGAGGCTGAGTCATGTACTGCCAGATTATAAAGGCTGGAGTCATGTCCTGCCAGATTATAGAGGCTGGAGTCATGTCCTGCCTGATTATAGGTGGTGGAGTCATGTCCTGCCAGATTATAAAGGCTGGAGTCATGTCCTGCCAGATTATAGAGGCTGGAGTCATGTCCTGCCAGATTATAGAGGCTGGAGTCATGTCCTGCCAGATTATAGAGGCTGGAGTCATGTCCTGCCTGATTATAGAGGCTGGAGTCATGTCCTGCCTGATTATAGGGGGTGGAGTCATGTCCTGCCAGATTATAGAGGCTGGAGTCATGTCCTGCCAGATTATAGGGGTGGAGTCATGTCCTGTCAGATTATAGGGGTGGAGTCATGTCCTGCCAGATTATAGGGGTGGAGTCATGTCCTGCCAGATTATAGGGGTGGAGTCATGTCCTGCCAGATTATAGGGGGTGGAGTCATGTCCTGCCAGATTATAGGGGTGGAGTCATGTCCTGCCAGATTATAGGGGTGGAGTCATGTCCTGCCAGATTATTGGGGGTGGAGTCATGTCCTGTCAGATTATAGGGGGTGGAGTCATGTCCTGCCAGATTATAGGGGTGGAGTCATGTCCTGCCAGATTATAGGAGTGGAGTCATGTCCTGCCAGATTATAGGGGTGGAGTCAAATCCTGCTAGATAATAGGGGTGGAGTCATGTCCTGCCAGAATATAGGGGTGGAGTCATGTCCTGCCAGATTATAGGGGTGGAGTCATGTCCTGCCAGATTATAGGGGTGGAGTCATGTCCTGCCAGATTATAGGGGGTGGAGTCATGTCCTGCCAGATTATAGGGGGTGGAGTCATGTCCTGCCAGATTATAGGGGGTGGAGTCATGTCCTGCCAGATTATAGGGGGTGGAGTCATGTCATGCCAGATTATAGGGGATGGAGTCATGTCCTGCCAGATTATAGGGGTGGAGTCATGTCTTGCCAGATTATAGGGGGTGGAGTCATGTCCTGCCAGATTATAGGGGATGGAGTCTTGTTTGTTTTTGAGTCCTGTTATTCCACATTATGATCTGAACTTCCCACTTTCTTTAACACTCGTGGAACCTCTTTCGTTTTCTATTAATATTTCAGGATTCTCTGCGGCTTATGTCACTTCCTCTTAACTTTTCCTATGTAATGTTCTATTTTTCGTGTATTTTCCATGTTTTGCGTTTTCTATGCTGTTTATTATTTTTTCCATGCGATTTATTTCGTTTTCTGTGTTTTGCGTTAACTTTGGTCTTTTTACGTTTTCTGCGTCTTTTATTTCGTTTTCTATGCTACTTACTACGTTTTCTGTGCGTCTTAGTACGTTTTCTATGCTACTAATTTTGTTCTTGTTTGTTTTTGTTCTTTGCACGTTTCCCCATTTTTTTTACGTTCAAATATGGTTCTCACTTTTATTTTTGTTGTCTTAGTTTGTCCGTGTTTAACGTTTTCTTTATCTCGTATACATTTTTTTAAAATGTCTCATTTTAAGCTATTTTTATGCTATTTTTTTAAATAAAATACTTAAAAAATATTTAATTTATATATTTCAACATCAGTTTATTTTTCCGAATATTGATCAGTTTGTTATGCTTAAAACCTATGGACTATACGCGGGTCATTACGTATCCTTGTGACCTGTTAACCACAGGTCAAGAATACTTTAATCCCTGAAATAGGTGCACGTGTCTCAAGGTGTATACACTGAGAGACATACACCTCTCGGTGTATATATCGAGTGTCGTGTATATTGGGGTTAAAGCAAACTGTGTATACAATGAGAAACGTACACCTCTCGGGTGTTATATATATATATATATATATATATATATATATATATATATATATATATATATATATTATATTACATTTTACTTTTGAAAACAAACCATACCACGGGCGGGGATAGAATCCGCGATCAGAGAGTCATTAAACTCCAGACCGACGCGCTAGCCACTGGGCCACCTGGCTACAACAAGACTTGCATTTGTAATCACAGTTGTGCCAATGCTAACCTTAGTATGGTGTATAAATATACCTAGTTTGACGAATTTTATTGTAGCCAGCTGGCCCAGTGGCTAGCTCGTTGGTCTGGAGTTTTATGACTCTGTTCGCGGCTTCTATCCCCACCCGTGGTATGGTTTGCTTGCAATCATGTCATTACGATTTCTTGTTGATTCGCCGGTACTTTCCCGGTCCGGGTCTTTTCCAGATGGTGACCCGGCCTTGGCTCCCTGTCTTGGGAGTGTCTGAGACCTGTGTCTGCCATGGGAGGAGGAACAAGTACCTCCTCATCTTCTGGAACCAACTGTCCCCAGGCCTAGCCCCATTCCCCGCCCTCATGGGGATCGTAGGAAGAAGCCAGGCCTCTGGTCTGCCATCTTCACTCGCTCCAGGTGGGCTCGTGGGAATGGCAGTCTTGTGAGCTGCAGGTGGTAGGAAGCTCTGGCTCTGGCACCTTCCCGCCCCAGGAGGCCTCGTGAATAGCGTCTTTCTCTCTCTCTCTCTCTCTCTATATATATATATATATATATATATATATATATATATATATATATATATATATATATATATATATATATATATATATATATATATATATATATATTAACATTTTAACTCACCAAGGAACACACTGACCCTGATTTTATTTTACTGTTAAATTTTATAAATGTAATTGTTGCAAGGCAACGAGCTGTATCAGGGGGATTGAATCAGTTCAGTCAGGACATAAATAAAGCTGCGAAGGTCATCATCTCGGTTAATTAAAAGCTGTCAGGGTAATTAAAGGCCGAGGCTGTAATTGGTGGCCGTTGTTAAAATTAGAGCAGTTACCCCTGGCTGCCTGCTGGATGGCAAGTGATGTGTGGCAGCCTGCTGTGATCATGACTCATGTTCTCGGAGACTTTCTTAATCTTTAATTCACTCACCTTCACTGATCTTATTTCACTCACCATCAGTCACCTTAATTCACCTTCAGTGGTCTTAATTCACCTTCAGTGGCCTTAACGCACTTCCAGTGGCCTTAACGCACTTCCAGTGGCCTTAACGCACTTCCAGTGGCCTTAACGCACTTCCAGTGGCCTTAACGCACTTCCAGTGGCCTTAAATAACTTCCAGTGACCTTAAATCACTCACTTCCAGTGACCTTAAATCACTCACTTCCAGTGACCTTAAATCACTCACTTCAGTGACCTTAAATCACTCACTTCCAGTGACCTTAAATCACTCACTTCCAGTTAACTATTTACTAGAAGGTTTATAATGTTTTCAAGTATTATTTGGTTTATCAGCGTTGTAGTTCCATTACTTAGTGGTTTAATAAAGTCTGATATTTTCCCCCCCCAAAAAAATAGTAAAATTAGCAAATTAGAGGCTACGAAGCCTTCCAAAATGACATTTCTACCTCTAAATACATACACATATTGGCACACTAATGTTGAAAGTCTGAAGCCAACCAGATGATGCATTCTTCATTAACTATCCATCTAAACATTTTTACCTATACCTAAATATTTTCAAATTTACATCTACAATTTGTAAACTTATAGCGTAACATCCTTTAAGACAAAAGCATCGGCGTTAATGGTTTAAAAGCCGAATAAAAGAGCCAATGGAAATCAATATTGCAATATATTTAATGAAACTGGTAAAGTGCGTCTTATGTAAGATAATAAGTAGGAGCAAGTTGTGTTACAACTGTGTTAGAGCTGTGTTACAACTGTGTTAGAGCTGTGTTACAACTGTGTTAGAGCTGTGTTACAACTGTGTTAGAGCTGTGTTACAACTGTGTTAGAGCTGTGTTACAACTGTATATTGGGAAGTTTTCTTCTATAGAGCCGAGACTGTCGGGAAAATATTATATTTTTAAAATGCATCAGCCCTTAATGATTGGGCAGTGTGCACCAATAGACTTCAGTGTTGCGCTACACCGTCGTTAAGGCAGGACGTACCAGGCTTAAGTGGGGCGCTGCACGGTCGTCAAGGCAGGACGTACCAGGCTTAAGTGGGGCGCTGCACGGTCGTCAAGGCAGGACGTACCAGGCTTAAGTGGGGCGCTGCACGGTCGTCAAGGCAGGACGTACCAGGCTTAAGTGGGGCGCTACACCGTCGTCAAGGCAGGACGTACCAGGCTTAAGTGGGGCGCTGCACGGTCGTCAGGCGATGACGCACCAGGCTTAGTGGGCGCTGCACGGTCGTCAAGCAGCATGATTGGCGCACCAGGCTTAAGTGGGGTGCTACACCGTCGTCAAGGCATGACGCACCAGGCTTAAGTGGGGCGCTGCACCGTCGTCAAGGCATGACGCACCAGGCTTAAGTGGGGCGCTGCACGGTCGTCAAGGCATGACGCACCAGGCTTAAGTGGGGCGCTACACGGTCGTCAAGGCATGACGCACCAGGCTTAAGTGGTGCGCTGCACCGGTCGTCAAGGCAGGACGCACCAGGCTTAAGTGGGGGCTGCACGGTCGTCAAGGCATGACGCACCAGGCTTAAGTGGGGTGCTACACCGTCGTCAAGGCATGACGCACCAGGCTTAGGGGGCGCTCACCGTCGTCAAGGCAGGACGCACCAGGCTTAATGGGGGCTACACCGTCGCAAGGCATGACGCACCAGGCTTAAGTGGGGCGCTGCACGGTCGTCAAGGCAGACGCACCAGGCTTAAGTGGGGCTACACCGTCGTCAAGGCAGGACGCACCAGGCTTAAGTGGGGTGCTACACCGTCGTCAAGGCAGGACGCACCAGGCTTAAGTGGGGCGCTACACCGTCGTCAAGGCAGGACGCACCAGGCTTAAGTGGGGCGCTACACCGTCGTCAAGGCAGGACGCAACAGGCTTAAGTGGGTGCTACACCGTCGTCAAGGCAGGACGCACCAGGCTTAAGTGGGGCGCTGCACCGTCGTCAAGGCAGGACGCACCAGGCTTAAGTGGGGTGCTACACCGTCGTCAAGGCAGGACGTACCAGGCTTAAGTGGGGCGCTGCACCGTCGTCAAGGCAGGACGCACCAGGCTTAAGTGGGGTGCTACACCGTCGTCAAGGCAGGACGCACCAGGCTTAAGTGGGGCGCTGCACGGTCGTCAAGGCAGGACGCACCAGGCTTAAGTGGGGCGCTAGCACGTCGCAAGGCAGGACGCACCAGGCTTAAGTGGGCGCTGCACCAGTCGTCAAGGAGGACGCACCAGGCTTAAGTGGGGCGCTGCACAGTCGTCAAGGCATGACGCACCAGGCTTAAGTGGGGTGCTACACCGTCGTCAAGGCAGGACGCACCAGGCTTAAGTGGGGCGCTACACCGTCGTCAAGGCATGACGCACCAGGCTTAAGTGGGGCGCTGCACCGTCGTCAAGGCAGGACGCACCAGGCTTAAGTGAGGCGCTGCACAGTCGTCAAGGTAGGATAGATCAGGCTTGAGTGTTGCGCAGCCCAGGCTTAGTGTTGCGCAGCCAGGCTTGAGTGTGGCAGCTCCAGCTCTGGTGTTGCGCTGCCCAGGCTTGAGTGTTGCGCTGCCCAGGCTTGTGGTTGGCTGCTCCAGCTTGAGGTGCGCTGCTCCAGGCTTATGTGTTGCGCTGCTCCAGGCTTGAGTGTTGCGCAGCTCCAGGCTTGAGTGTTGCGCAGCTCCAGGCTTGAGTGTTGCGCTGCTCCAGGCTTGAGTGTTGCGCAGCTCCAGGCTTGAGTGTTGCGCAGCTCCAGGCTTGAGTGTTGCGCAGCTCCAGGCTTGAGTGTTGCGCAGCTCCAGGCTTGAGTGTTGCGCTGCTCCAGGCTTGAGTGTTGCGCTGCTCCAGGCTTGTGTGTTGCGCTGCTCCAGGCTTGAGTGTTGCACTGCTCCAGGCTTGTGTGTTGCGCTGCTCCAGGCTTGTGTGTTGCACGCTCCAGGCTTGAGTGTTGCGCTGCTCCAGGTTTGAGTGTTGCGCTGCTCCAGGCTTGTTGTTGCGCTGTTCCAGGCTTGAGTGTTGCGCTGCTCCAGGCTTGTGTGTTGCACTGCTCCAGGCTTGTGTGTTGCGCTGCTCCAGGCTTGAGTGTTGCGCTGCTCCAGGCTTGTGTGTTGCGCTGCTCCAGGCTTGAGTGTTGCGCAGCTCCAGGCTTGAGTGTTGCGCTGCTCCAGGCTTGAGTGTTGCGCTGCTCCAGGCTTGAGTGTTGCGCAGCTCCAGGCTTGAGTGTTGCAAGCCGGGCGGGAGAGGATTTTAAAAGTGATCACAAACATTGCAGGAAAACTTGGAATGGATTATGCAACATTGATCGGGGCCAAGAGCTATCACTTGACCCCTGGAACCACATATATGCGAGTGCATAGGCGGGTACCTGTACGATTGTTCCCAGACTATTGCTCTAAGTTACCGTCCACCAGCGTTAAAAATTTGAAACCTATCGGTTGAAGCATTCCAGTGTCGTGGACGAAATGAGTACAAAACTTTGGAGGAAGAAAACAAACAGATAATAATGTAGCAACCACACCAAGGAACCACTCTGGGGATTACCAAGGAAGAGATAACCAGGTTTGATCCAAGGAATTAGAATATAACTTAAATTCCTAGTACGACCAGAGAGTCACCTGTATCAAGGCAGCTTCCCTCCCTCAAAGATCAGAAGATCCAATTCCTTGGAGCAACCACGATATGTTCACCAACAAGTGAATCTGTTTATATATATACACCGAGGTGTGTGTGTGTGTGTGTGTGTGTGCGCGTGCGTGCGTGCGTGTGCGCACACACGGGAATTCAAACAAATTGCTCCCTGTATTACGATCAAGAGAAAAGAATAATATGAGCTGCAGGTATCACTTTTATTCTCCTCAATATATAAATGTCAAGTCCTCAATTAGGACGAAACTAAATTACCGCCTCATTAAACTGGTCATAGGTTAAAAATGTTAAAGACAATTAACCTCATTAAGGAGGAAAATAATGATATGCATACTGTATAAGCTATCGTAGGCCACTGTTAACAGCTTTGTATATTAAGTCTACTGTTAACACAAAACCTATTAAGCATTAGCAATTATATATATATATATATATATATATATATATATATATATATATATATATATATATATATATATATATATATATATATATATATATACTATAGTATACTCGGCCCCTGCAACCACAATTGAGTACACAAACACATACACGCACATACACACACACAAACACACACACACACATATGAAATCAGTGGAAATGAGTGTTTCGACTCCCAGTTGGTGTCCTCATAAGCAGACTGTACAATAGAGAAAGGATAACAATGTATCGGGGTTCACCCTTCTTCAAGGGGCTCTTTGTAGTGGTGAAGAGGCTATTGGTCTGAGGAATTGACATTTTCGTCTTCTTCCTCAGATCTAACCTAATTATGCCCCCAATCCTCCCTTCCCTATCCCATCCCCCTTTTTTCCTTTCCCTCCCCCCTCCCATCTCTCCCCTTTTCCCCATCCCGTTTGTAGCCTCTGGAGTCCTTCCCTCTGGCATTACGGTTTGTAGGTAGGGGGAAGTGTGCCGGGGTTCATCCCACTGCGTGAGGTTCCTCGGGTGTGGTGCAGTTTGCCATGGAATCTGGATTGTCTGGAGGCACCCTGCTCCCTTCCCGGATTTCCCAGAAGTGAGCAGGGTGTCCTGCAGATGACGTGTGTATCTCCAGAGGCTGCCTGTCGGTTCTGTAAGGTCAAAGGGCCCCCCTCGGTGGGGGGGAACTTACGGCCATTTCATGCCTTCTAGGGACTGTCCCTCCGCTGTCCCTCTTTTTTTTCTTTTTTTTTTTCCTTTAAAATAATAATTAGAAAGAAGTACCAATATCATGGAGTCTTCGTCCGTGATAAACCCCCCTTCTCCAAGGCCCCTTTCTGTTTTCCCCCCCTCCTGTTCTAACCCGGCTTTGTTTTTGGACCATTCTCTCATTCTTCCCATACCCTTTTACCCCCCTTGCTGGGGGGGACCTTCTCACCTGCTCCAGGTGCTGGGGGCCCCCCCATTTTTGTTAGTGCCTCTGCCTCTTG
>WNWK01027379.1:0-26352 GCA_009830355.1 Cherax destructor
ACACTTCTCTCTTCTCCAGGTGCATAAACACTTACTATAACCCACTTTTCACATCCAACCTTTATTTTACTCCACATAATCCTTGAATTTATACATTTATATTCCTTCTTTACCTGCCATAACTGATTATTCAACATTATTGCCACTCCTTCTTTAGCTCTAACTCTATTTGAAACCCCTGATCTAATCCCATTTATTTCTCCCCACTGAAACTCTCCTACCCCCTTCAGCTTTGTCTCACTTAAAGCCAGGACATCCAGCTTCTTTTCATTCATAACATCTACAATCATCTCTTTCTTATCATTCGCACAACATCCACGCACATTCAAACATCCCACTTTGACGATTTTCTTCTTCTTCTTTTTAGTAAGCTATACAGGAAAAGGGGTTACTAGCCCATTGTTCCCGGCATTTTATATGTATTGTATATTATTTAAGCATATGTGTCATCTTTATACAGAATTTAGCAAATAGTCTTACAGTTGGTATGTGGTGTTTTTCTGTTTTTGCATTGCAGTGTGAAAGTTTTGGGTAATTATTTATGTAAATGTTTCAGTCATGATGCATATTGCTAAATAGCTTGGTTAGATTTTTTAAGTGTAAGGTCTAATTGACTGCTCCTGTCACTCATACACTGATGTCCAGGATACTTAATTCTTATATAATAATTTACGTAACTCCAGTATGTATATGCACCTCTATGTGCATACTGTTTATATCCTGTTATTATATAAAATTGACATTGTTTAGTTTACATTTACTATACAGTTTTTTACAGCCAATAATTTTGTGAAAAGGTGCTTTAATAAATTTGTCAGAATTATATTGACATACTTTACTTGAAATATATATAAACAAACAGGGAATGTACAGTTTATATTGTATTTGCAAAAACTCTAAATTACTACTTTTGCAGAATGACTTACATGGGTATTTCTTAAAATGCAAAACAATTTGCAAAAAATTCTAAATTGCAGTAAATAAAAGGATTTTTTTTATTTTTATAGATGGGTAAAAAGAAGGATAAAAGCTTTTGTTTCTTTAGATGCTCTAGGCATAGGACTATTGGCCTTATCATTAGACTATTTAAACTGATAAATTAGTTTGGTAAAATATTTGATAACATTGGTACAGTTTTGTTATTAAAGTTTATACCTATGCACAGGACATACATAGATATTTGAAGTTCTTATATTATCTTTTATGTTGTCAACATTTTATAATGTGGACCTGTGTGATTTGTGCAGAAACACAGAGAACCTATTCTTGACTTTTCTAGACCTCTTAACTGATTTATATATGCTGAAGTTGGCCTAGACTGTGTTGTAAAGTTAAAAATATAATACAGCCTCTCCTCACTTAGCGACATACAGTGGACCCCCAGTTTACGTACTGCTCCAAACTCGAACAATTATGTAAGTGTATTTTTGTAAGTGCTTTTGTAAGTGTATTTTTGGGGGTCTAAAAGGACTAATCTAATTTACATTATTCCTTATGGGAACAAATTTGTTTGGTAACGGCACTTGAACAGCATTCTGGAACAAATTAATTACGTAAACTGGGGGTCCACTGTACTCATTTACCGACGTCTCGGGCTTATGACGGGCTCTCTGACCAGTATGCATACCTAAATAATGTATATTAGAGCTGATTTCCTCTATTCTGTTTATTACAATATACAGTGCACTACTGTATAAACATTTAAAAATATACCAGAAATGTTATAAATGGTGCAAAGGTGACATTAAAGCAATATCAAAGATGGTTGACACAAACCCACTACCATTATAGTATGCTCCTCACTTAGTGACGAATTCATTTACCAACGGGGTCTTAGGAACGGAACTCCGTCGTTAAGTGAGGAGAGGCTGTACTGTGCAGTATCTTGATTGAACAGCACTGTACTTAAGAAATATGATCCTATTAATGGTTATGATAAACATGGTCCAGCGAATAATGAGCAGCATTTAGCAAACATTGGTACAATCTTGGCATATTTCAAGTGAAATTAGTGTACAGTACATAAGTTATCTAGTAAAGCAATTAAAAAAGTAATTATTAAAGTATTCCAGGATTTCCTATGTGAGTCATAATGAGTTCATTTGGGTTAATTGTATTAGGAGTACTGTAATTTGAAATGGAATTTACATTAGTAATGATCGGCTTTTCCTCCTGTGATTGTAGGTTGTGGGATGAGTGGGCTACGCCGGCTCCGCGTAACGGAGCTTCATCCGAACCTCCTCTGCATTCTATGTGGAGGGTATTATGTAGACGCTACCACCATTGTTGAGTGCCTCCATTCCTGTGAGTATAGTAGTATATAGCTAATCATATTTTATTATAAATTGGCAAAAGTGAAATTGATTTTGTTTAAATGCTGAGTACAAAAATAACATTTGATGCATCTTGTGAATATAGCATCTGAGGCAATCCTTGTCCAGAGAAATTTTAATATATACTACTAGTACATATATATAAATGTTGGCAGCAAGGGTTTTTGCATTATAAACTTTTTTTGTGTTCTGTTCTGTTTAATGGACTGATAATAAGATCATAATATATACAATACAGTGTTGTGTTCATAGGACACTGATGATTGCAGTAAACAGTACAGTATGTACATAATTTTGCAATTTTAAATAAAATAAATTATTTTCAAAGAAAATATGTTTGTGTTACAGAGATTGTCATAGATCTTTTCTTTTTTTTCTTTTTATTTCTTTTTTTCTTTTTCTACTACTATTACTACTACTATTACTATACTGTACTACTATACTACAACTATTATACTACTATACTAATATACTTTACTACTAATTATACTTCAATATCGCAAAACTGTTGTACTACTACTACTAAAAACTATTAGCTAGTAATACTGTAATATATACAATATATAATAATACTTAAGATGCATCAGTAAATGGAGAGAAATACAGTGGTACCCCGGTTTACGATATTTTTTCATTCCAGAATGCTGTTCAAGTGCCATTACCAAACGAATTTATCTCCTTAAGAAAAGTTGTAAAATAGACTAGTCCTTTTAGACCCCCAAAATTACACTTACAAAAGCATTTAAAAAAATAAACTTACATAAAAGGGTGAGTTTGGGGACCATCGTAAACCGGGGTACCACTGTATATAATGTTAATTCTGTACATAAACAATTTGAACAAATTACGTCTAAATATATCTGATGTATTCATGAGATTTGTTGCATCTGCAGGTGCAGTTTTAGGTCAAAGTTGGCAAAACAAATTTGAGTTCTGTAGATACATAATGCACAAAATTGTGTGTTGAGGAGGCTAGTGCATTTACTTAAGTAGCTCTGTGAATTTAAGCAAGGTTGCTATGCTGTTGGCAGGTGGCATTAGTTCTCACCAGATTTTTGTTGTCAAGTAAAGGCTGCTCTGTCTAGTTTAGTACAGTGGAACCTCAGTTTTCGTGGTTAATTCATTCCAGAATGTCAGACAAAAACCGAATTGTACGAAAACTGAAGCAGTATTTCCCATAAGAAATAATGTAAATCCAATTAATCCGTTCCAGACACACGAAAGTATTAACAAAATATACATTTTATAGAGAATAACTATAGTTTTACATACAGAAAACAATGAGAAATAAATATAAATGACTAATGAAATGGATAAATGAACATTTAACATAACTTTTACCTTTATTGAAGACTCTTGTTGGCGTATGGAAGATGGTGAGGAGGAAAGAGGGAGTAGGAGAGGTTATTGGTTAGAAGGGGAATCCCCCTTCAGGTATCAAGGCCCTATCCAGGGTTACTTCCCTTCTTTGTCTTTTACTGGCACTGGACCCCTGTCGCACAAAAAATCTGTCCAGAGGTGTCTGTTTCTGACGTCTCTAAGGTTTTCCTAAAATGGGACAAGGCATTGTCATTGAACATGTTGCAGACACAACTTGCAACAGCTTTGTTGGGGTGATATTTCTCCACAAAACTTTGCAACTCATTCCACTTTGCACACATACAGTATCCTTAATCACCGAAGAAGGCACATAATCCCCTTTCTCTTCCTCCTCCTCTGAAGCAATTTCCTCAGCTGTGGTCTGTTGCTATTCCAGTTGAAGGTCTTGCAGCTGTTCAGGATGGAACTGATCGTTGATGAGGACTTCCCGTACATCCTGGCGAGATCAGCCACGCGTATGCCACTTTCGTACTTTGCTACGAGTTCTTTCTTGAATTCTATCGTGTTTTTTGCCTTCTTTATCAAAGGGCTGGCACTCGGAACTTTCTTCGGCCCTATGGTGATGGTGGCTTATTTAGCAGTCGCACTCAATAAACAAGCACAAAAACAATGGATTATTACGAAATGTTTTGGATGAACATGTGTGGTAATGCTCACTCAACGACAAGCAATGTTATATGGGGTTCTTGGAGATAAAAGGTAAAGGGAAACTCACGGATGGCTGGTGAACGCGTATATTGAGTAAGTGAGGAAGGAGGTAGGCTCAGCACTTCTGTCCAGTTCTAAGCCTATGACGAGAATGAGAGCAATGCTTGGGTCTGCTTGCGCACATGCGCGGTCCTCTGACGTCACAAGTAACAAGGGATCACAACTACAACACAACTAGAATTACTTATAATACACCACACAGATGTATCAATCTTCTTCAGTACATATTACTGACAGCTCGGCCATGTTACGTATGACGTCTCGGCATACAATACAACTCTACAGGCTGAACAGACAGGTGATACTGGGGTGATTCTATACAAAGCAAACACATTTATAACTTAGAACTAATTATAACAGGATTAAATCGACTGAATAGATAGTAATAACTGATCTACTATCACAATTCTTAAAGTAATGGTTCTTAATGTAATTGTAATGGATCTTGATGTAATTTGTAATGCATTACATATTATATTACAATTTCAACTGATAAAATTGATCGATCGATCTGTATTCATGCACTCTACGGCTTCTGAGGAAGAATAAATATAATTGCAGGGAAGAAATTTTAACAGAAGATAGACTCTGTGCACACGGGTCATACTGTTAAAACTCAGAACTCGGAGGGAACATGAATACACAAAAAATTTTTGGATATTGAACATCTAATAACAAAACACTGTCGACAATTTATCTTAACTCAACCATCTAATTATACAGTCTATTTACATTTAACCCCAATTCTGCTAAGGTAAGATTTACATATGCAGAATGGTTATCATTTTTGGGTGAATCGAAATCTTTTGCAACTGACAACTCATGCCTAGGTTGAGAAACTTCTACATTGGTATTTACAAAGGAAACTTGAGGGTTTCTCAATACTTGTCGTGTACGCAAGGAGTAACGACAATCAGGCTGTTTCTCTGGCTCACTATTAGAGTCGAAGGTACAGGGTCTGACGGATTATTATTATCAGTCGCTACAGTCTGGTTGTCAGGGACTTCGTCTTCGTCACATACTAACTTCGTATGGTCCAAATGCGGCTCTTTACATTGACCAGTACTTAATTCTCTAACTTTATACAGTGGACCCCCGCCTAACGAGCAAAATTCATTCCAGAAACCTGCTCAAGTGCCATTACCGAACGAATTTACTTAAGAAATAATGTCACGTAGGTTAGTCTATTTCAGACCCCCAAAAATACACTTCCACAAGCACGTACAATATTATACTTACATAATTGTACGATTTCTGGGGTGCTCATTAGGCGGGGGTCCACTGTACTTATTGCCGTTGATATGTTCGACTACTCAATACAGACCAACAAACTTTTGGTCGAGCTTTGGCATTACAGAAGTCTTATTAAAGTTAGTGAGCATCACTCTCGAACCTAATTTAATTTTAGTCGGCTTTGCTCGAGTATTAGTTACTCTGGTAAATTCTACTGTTGACTTATGAAGTGTTTCACGGATTCTTCTGAAAACACACTGAGCTTGGCTGGTACGAGTTGCTAAGAAATCATCAGGGTTATAAGACTGTTTCGGATTAGAATATAGCAACTCATAAGGTAAACGCTTATCGACACCATACAACGCATAATGTGGCATATCACCTATAGAAGCATTATAAGCAGAATTTATTGCACACTGTACATCAGATATAACTTCATCCCAGGTTGCACTATTGGGATTGACTGTGGCTTTCAAGACATCAAGTACTTTTTTATTAGTTCTTTCTGCTAAACCATTGCTGGCAGGATGGTGGGGAACAATGGTTGATTTAGTGATCTTATACAAGGCACATAGGTTTTCTAGAATCTCGTTACAAAACTCATCTCCATTATCAGACACTAAGGATTTAGGAGTGGTATGTCTACAGATTATACGTTCCTTAAATGCTTTAGCTACTGTCTCGGCAGTCTTATCTAGGATAGGAACTAACTCACAATATCTGGTGAAATGATCGACCATCACACACAGATGTTTATTGCCTTGTATCGTACATTGAAAATTAGTTAATAAGTCTATTGCAACTCTTTCCCATGGTTCACTGGTAGTGGGATACACTTGGATAGGATTGGGACCGTTGATATTACCTTTGTGTTTCATACAAACACTACACTTCTTAACATACTCGGTAATATCAGTTACCATACGAGGCCAAAAGTACTTCAATCTGGCTTGTTTAACAGAACGATCCATACCAGGGTGTGCAACACCTGGTGCATCGTGAACTAGCTGTAAGGCTACTTTCACTAATGACTGAGGAATTACTAACTGGTTTACGCGTCTACTAGGTGTTCCCAGCTCGGTTATTCGATATAGTAATTCTTGGTTCATGACAAAGTCACTGATAGGTGCTGGTGGCTTCACAGTCAGAATAAGATCTTCCTGAAGCAGGAATCTAATCACACCAGACCACATGGGATCTGTTCTTTGGGCCTTGTTTACATCCTCAGCACTAAATGGAGGATCAGCAGTTACTACACTAATATGACGCGATAAAGCGTCGGCAACTACATTTGACTTGCCAGGCAAGTGTTCAAAGGTAGGGTTGAACTCTTGGATAGTCAAGGACCATCTGGCTAGTCTTCCAGTAGGTTGTTTATTCTGGAATAATGGTATTAGAGGAGCACGATCTGTCAAGACATGGACAGGGTACTGATATATGATGTCTCGGAAGTGTTTTAAAGACCACACTATTGCTAAGGCTTCTTGCTTAGTTACTGTATAATTACGTTCAGCCTTTGTAAGGACTCGGCTAGCAAATGCAACTGCGTTGTATTACTATCGATCTTCTGAGCTAAGACAGCACCTATGCCGATCGAACTAGCATCAGTTCTTAGGTAGAAAGGCTTTGTAAAATCTGGGAATTTCAAGATTGGAGCAGAAGTCAATCTTTCTTTCAGGGTTTGAAATGCTTTTTCATGACTGAAGGTTTAAACAAATGGAGCATCTTTCTTAAGCAACTCAGTTAGAGGAGCTGCTATTGATGAAAAATTAGCAATATATGATCTTCAGTAGATCGTCATTTAGCACAGTAGTTACGTTCCTGAAAATGTCGTGTTAGATAATTAAAAGAACTTATGGGAAAAATAGGGTTACGTTCCTGGGAGTCCCCAAAAAGGTAAACACTTTTTTTTAGACCAACAGATCTTACAAAAATAAAAGTGAATATGTAATTGTAGTTCATTATTGTGATGTATTATGTTGTTTTTACTGCTTAAGACTACAAATGTAACAGAAATAATAGTATTTACCTTAAATTGTGGGTGCTGGTGTTTGTGGATGATTGTGAAGAGAGTGGAGAGTTATGCTGTGGCCCTACTGGGCTGAGGTGCATAGTAGAGGTTCTGGAACTGAAGTCGATGGTTGTACTGAGTGTCTAACTTTAAGTCATTCAGTAAGTCAGTCAAGCCATTCAGTAAGTCAGTCAAGCCATTCAGTAAGTTAGTCAAGTCATTCAGTAAGTCAGTAAGTCAGTCAGTAAGTCAGTCAGTAAGTCAGTCAAGTCAGTCAGTCAGTCAGTCACACAAACTTATGTTTACCTCTTTTTATGTGTACAAAGTAACACTTCATTACGGCCACGGGTTATGTCTTGTCTAATATCTTTGTTTTCTTCGTTAATTCTAAGACTTAAATGCTTATACCTTTTCTTGCCACTTTGAGCAACACTTTGATTACTTGGCAGATACAAGATATAGTAATTTAAAGATCAAAACACAATTCACTCTCTCTCATTCTTCACAAACACAGCTGGCGTGTAGCAGAGGACTTTTTTTTGACGCGTATGAAATACGTACGAATGCTGGGATGGTGGGGTCCAGGGTGGCTGGGAAAGGCCGGTGGTGTCCTCTGAACAACAACAAGGCTGCTTGTGGGAATGGTTATTTGTTTTTCCTTCCCACAAACTGTAAGTAAGTTTATTCAGGTATACACAGATACAGTTACAAAGATTATCATACATAGCAGCATATGTATAGAGAACCTAGGATAACCCAAAAAAGTCAGAGTGACTTATTTCCATTCTGTCTGACTTTTTTTTGAGTTATCCTAGGTTCTCTACACACATGCTGCTATGTATGATAATCAATGTAACTGTACTCACCTAATTGTGGTTGCAGGGGTCGAGACTCGGCTCCTGGCCCCGTGTATCTGAATAAACTTACAGTGCGGGAAGGAAAAACAAATTCCCTTTTCCTCTAAGCATGAGGATTGGGCTTACACTTGAAATCACCTGATGCATTACCACAAAGGAGCAAGGTGAAGCGATCCTTTGCTGTCTTGAAGCCTGGTGCACTTTTCTCTTGCTGACTGATATAAGTTCGAGTTTGCATTTTCTTCAAGAAAACACTTCTCTCGTCAGCATTAAACACTTGATGTGGCTCATAGCCACCCTCAGTAGACCCCCACTGACTCAATGGTTTAACCCACCGCGGGCTACCGTGCGTTCAAAAATTTTTCCCCTCCCGCGAACTGTGTAATATCATTTTTACATCGTGTTAGATAATAATGTGCCGCAATTCTTCAATCGTGCAATACCCATAACGTGCAACGTAATCTCGTGCTAAATGACAATCTACTGTATAAAAACCTGCTAAATCCACAAAGGATCTTACGGCATCAGCAGTTTTGGGAGATGGAAAATTCAATACTACTGCAGTTACTTTACTTTGGTCAGTCGTAACCCCTCTAGGAGTGACTACGTGACCCAGAAACTTAATTTCTGATCTGAAAAATTGACACTTAGACAGTTTGATCTTTAAATTGGCTTCTTCAAGCTTACTCAGCACCGTCTCCAGTCTTTCTAAAGGCTTATCTACATCCTCGGACATGACAATTACATCATCTAAGTACACCATTAGTGCTTTCCCTATGAGGCCTCTAAAGATATTGGTCATAAGCCTCGAGAATGTGATAGGGGATGACCTTTATCGAAACGCCATATGAAGAAAGTGATAATGACCTGTAGGAGTAGAGAACGCTGTTAGCTCTTGGCTGTCCTCGTGAAGAGGGACTTGCCAAAACCCTTGTAACAAATCGAAAGTCGAGAAGACTATTGTCTCCGATATTGCATAACAGGTCACCAAGTACAGGAAGTGGGAAACGATCTGGAATAGTTTTCGCATTTAACTTCCTAAAATCAATCACTGGGCGCCAAGTACCGTCCTTCTTAGGTACTAGGATCAGGGGCGCATTCCAGGGTGAGTTGCTAGGTGCGATAACACCATCATCAAGCATTTGATTGATCAATTCATCTGCGACAGCAACTTGGGAATGAGGCATTCTGTACGCAGGTACATAAATCGGTCTGGTACCAGGTTCAAGTGGGATACGATGGGACAATAAGTTCGTTATACCCATCTTCTCACCTGGTAAGGCAATTGCTTTACGGTGTTTATTCAACAAATTCAACAACCGTTCGACCTCGTCTGGGAAGTCAGTGGGAGCTAAGCCTTTCTCCTCAACTGGTGTAATGGATTAATCCAGCGAACTAGGTGAACTCTTCCCGGTTGAAATAGCACAGACCCACTGGTCAGGTGACACATCAGCTTCTGCACACACAGAATAAGGATAGTGTACAAGGTCTATGATGGTAGTATATTGGCTCTGAGTCGAACACTGTGACCCAAAGTATTAGTGACAAGCAGGAATATCTTACTGTCTTGAACAGTATGTAAGGATGGCTCAACAAATAAACCCTTTACTCTGCAGGAATCACTGTCAACAAGGACGTTATCACCGGACAACGACAGACACTCGGGTGAGGGCACTAGCTGCTACAGAAACGTCTTTCTTCAAACGGCATGTGACGTCAACAAGAGATGGCATTACTAATTTCAAATAATCGTTTTCCGACAAGGCATCCCCTGTGGAGAAACTACTACCTGAACTAGTAGGCATTGCAGAGGTAGGCTCAGCACTCGAGGTAGTCTGAGTGTCCTCAGGCACTCGAGCTGACTGAACGCTATCTTGCATGTCTGGAAGTGTTGGAGGTGGAACACAGACTGGGGTGACAGGATTTCCAGTGCCTGACCGCTTGGTAACGCTACTAGATAACGCATTGGCTTGCAAGGACCTAATCCGATCTTCATACTCTGCAGCAGTATGGCAGACCTTGGATCCAAGTTGGTAACCCCAAAATGGTACAACTAGGTCATCGATTTGTGCATGCCATCGGTAAGGATCAAGCACAATTCGGAAATCTCTCATAGAAGCAAATCCGAGTAGCAGGTCACCAGGGTAACTAATCTTATCGACTACAAGGAAGGAAGCAGTTAATTCTCTACCTTGGATAGAGAAGGTAAGAGAAGTCCGACCTCTGACACGTAGGCTAGAACCAGCCACACCACTAAGGGAGGACAAACGAGTTGGTTCTATGAGGAGGACATGTCTTAGCTGCTTATCCCTAAACAAGCTAGACTTGCGCACCAGAATCCATGAACACATGAACGGGCGCACCATGCACGGATGCTTCTACTAAGAGACCTATAGTTGCATTGGAACTAATATGCAAACAAGACGGAGGATTATCATCAGTAAAGGTCTCTTCCACGTCATCTCCAAAACTATCATCATCAACTACTGGAGTTACATCAGTAAATATCTGTTCTATTTCTTCTCCAGAATTATCATCATTAAGGGTCTGTTCACAATTTCTTCACCAGAATTATCATCATCCACTACTAGAGTGGCATCACCGAGATCCTCTCCATCGAGATCACACAGAGCCTCGAAGGAATTCTGGATTGGGATGGAGTACTCGGTATCTCCGACTGTCACCACGGGACGTGTTGACTGCGGCGCTCAGATTCCCCCGAGTTGGAAGACTGCGCTTGGTTCTGGGTATTAGGCTGAGAACCACGGCCCTAAAGGAGCGGCCACGGAAAGATCTAGGATACCCATGGTTATTGAGAGCATTACAGTCAGACGTATCATGACCATGTATCCTATGATAAGTGCAATATGGTAATTCTGATTGGGCTTCTTCATCAGTACGACATTTCTTAGGTACATTATCAGGGCAATTTACTGCAATATGGCCTCTGTAGCCACAGTTATAGCAGGTGCATCTGCTATGGTTACTATAGGTGCTATGATTACTACGAGCATACTGACTTTTTACACTGCCTTTTGATGACTGACGTGAACGGTATCCATTAGGACTTTTTATTGTTGCGCAAACGACAGGTGGGGCTGTGTTTCTTAATTCATTTAATGCAGACAGTGTCAACTGACAAAGTGATGGAACGTCTAGTTAATAGACGTTTGATGTGGTTTTTAGAGACTCACAATAGTCTCTCCCCTAGTCAATATGGCTTCCGTAAGGGCCATTCTGCCATTGACCCCTTGCTGCGCTTGGATACGTATATTCGTAATGCCTTTGCGAATAACCATTCGGTTATCGCTATCTTTTTCGACCTTGAGAAGGCTTATGACACAACTTGGAGATATAATATCTTGGCCCAAGCCCACTCCTTAGGCCTCCGAGGCAACCTATCATTCTTTCTTAAGGCCTTCTTAACTGACAGACATTTCCGGGTCCGGGTTTAGTAATGAACTCTCCCCGGAATTTGTCCAAGCTGAAGGTGTTCCCCAGGGATGTGTTCTGAGCACAACACTCTTTCTGCTTGCTATAAATAATCTGGCATCTGTTCTCCCATCCAATATTTGGTCATCGCTCTATGTGGATGACTTTGCTATAGCTTGTGCAGGTGCTGACTGTCATCTCATTGCAGTTTCCCTCTGGCATGCCATCAACCGGGTTTCTGATTGGGCCACCACTCACGGGTTTAAATTTTCTAGTGGCAAAACTCATCAAATTACGTTTACTAGACGTTCAGTGGTCTCTGACCATCCATTGTACCTATACGGCTCACGTATCCCAGAACGTGATACAGTCAGGTTTTTTGGCCTCCTGTTCGACCGTCGATTGTCCTGGAAACCTCACATTACCTCTCTGAAGGCAACTTGTCACACCAGGCTGAACCTTCTTAAAACCCTCGCACATCTTTCATGGGGGGCTGATCGTAGAACCCTCCTTCGCCTACATTCAGCCCTAATTTTGTCGAAACTCGATTATGGTGACCAGATATATTCGGCGGCCTCCCCTGCTACTCTTTCCATCCTTAATCCCATCCATCACCAGGGATTACGCTTATGCCTTGGTGCATTTCGTTCTTCCCCGGTTGAGAGCCTCTATGTAGAAGCGAACATTCCATCCTTATCCGATCGTCGTGATGCACATTGCATTCGCTATTTTGTTCGCTCTCATGACCTCCGCAATCCTTCCATGTATAGGATATTTACAGATGTTAGTAGGCGCTCTTTATTTGTTCGTCGCCCCTGCTTACTTCGTCCCTTTTCTCTTCGTCTACATTCACTCCTGTCTTCCCTTCAGCTTCCACCTCTATATGTTCATGTGACATCTCCCTTTCTCCTACCCCCTTGGGAAGTTCCTGCTGTCCGTGTCTGTTCTATTTATCTACCTTGCGCGAAAGCCCAACTACCTACGGCGGCTTCTCGCTCTTTCTTTCTAGACCACTTCCGTTCTCATTCCCATGCCATCGCAGTATACACCGATGGTTCAAAGTCATCTGACGGCGTCAGATTCGCAGTTGTGTTTCCGGACAGCGTTGTACGAGGGCATCTATTACCCTCACCTAGCATATTTACGGCTGAATTGTATGCCATTCTTGTGGCACTTATCCGTATTGCATCTATGCCTGAGTCACCATTTGTGGTCGTTTCAGACTCCCTTAGTGCTTTACAGGCTATCCGTAAAATTGATACACCTCACCACCTAGTTCTTCGTATCCACCTTTGGTTACGCCGTATCTTTAGCAAGCACAAAGATATTGTTTTTTGTTGGGTCCCTGGTCATGTTGACGTACAGGGCAATGAACAGGCAGACACTGCTGCGCGGTCAGCAGTACATGACCTTCCAGTTTCATATAGAGGTGTTCCTTTCACGGACTATTTTGCGGTCATTGCTACCCACCTTTGCACCCGTTGGCAACAACGCTGGTCAGACCTGATGAATAACAAACTTCATTCTATTAAACCGATTATAGGTTTCTGGCCTTTTCTTGTCACCAATGTCGAGGTTGGGAGACTACTCTCTCCCGTCTTTGCATCGGCCACATTTGTCTTACTCACGGGTATCTCATGGAGAGGCTCCCTGCCCCTCTCTGTGAGCATTGTCAGGTTCCAGTGTCAGTTCGACATATCCTGTTGGACTGCCCACTCTGTCAACGAGCACGCAGAA
This sequence comes from Cherax destructor, assembly GCA_009830355.1. Taxonomy (NCBI): domain Eukaryota; kingdom Metazoa; phylum Arthropoda; class Malacostraca; order Decapoda; family Parastacidae; genus Cherax; species Cherax destructor. The sequence continues at coordinate 13,692 of WNWK01027379.1, forward strand.
TTTACCTCCAACGACGTCTTCGCTCTGCGGCCCTTTCTTTACCTTCCCTTCTTGCAGATGGACCCTCCTTTAATCCTGACACTCTCATTGACTTTTTGACAGAAACTGACTTACTACACAAACTCTGAAGATTATACCTCTAGCACCTCCCTCAGTCCCTTCTACCTCGATCTCTTGCAACCCTCCATCCCTGCACTATCCACCGTCATCTTGCACTCCATACCCTACTAATCGTCCATCTCCCTCTTACAACCCACTCTCCCTGCATCCTACAATAACCTGCAGCGCTGTATAACCCTTGTGGTTTAGCGCTTCTATTTGATTATAATAATAATAACATGAATAAAAAAAATGAACAAGATATTTAACAAGAAAATAAGATAACACTTACAGGAGCAGGAGTACAAATCGTCAAGGATAAATAACTGTTGGACTTACAAATTCACAAAAAGTCATGGACTTGAACTTTTGGTAATTAACTTATCAGAAGAAATTAGTGTCTGCAAAGGTAAAACACATTAGCACTTTACAAAAATAAACAATTACACAAGACAATAATAAGGTGCAAGGGAAAAAACCCTGACTGCAACACATAAAAATTAGCAGGGAAATACTGGGAAAAAGTAAAATTACTTGGAGAAAAAAAAAAAATATGGTTAATGGGACAAGTAAAATTAATTACACAACAATAACAAACAAGGGTAAACGACTGAATAATACTCTGGGATGGAAATAAATGGTATAAAATACCGACACAATGGAAAAATAAACACATAAGCAGTATAATGTGATCCTTTATTGACAACGTTTCGCCCATGCAGTGGGCTTTATCGAGTCTGTGACTCGATAAAGCCACTGCGTGGGCGCGTGTCAATAAGGATCACTTACTGCTTATGTGTTTATTTTTCCAATACTCTGGGATAGAACACTTGATGGAACACAAGAATTAACACAGGGACAATACTGGGGGAAAAAAATATTATTGGAACACAACAATAATAATGGAAATAACACAAGGGATAACTGATTTAAAATTCACACAATACTCAGTAAAACTATACTTACTGCAGATGTGGTAAAACACAATACTATTTAAATGCAATATGACACATTAATTAATCAGGGACGATACTAGGAAAATTCAAAATTAATGCAAGTAAAGAGTTTACACATAACACAGGATAACACAAGGTTCACTATAATGATCAAAATTTTTCAAGCACTCGCAAATGTCTCTTAATTATCTGAAAAAACAAAAACAAAATATATGTCTCTAGGCTGTAGGATGTTGTTAGCGATGATTGAAGCTGTGGATGGTGGTGAATGTTGTCGTCTGGCTGGCGTCGGCTGCTCCACCACACTCTCGTGGAGAATCTTGTAGAATTTGTGCATAAATGAAGAATCCACATAGATGTAGGCTTTAATCGTTGGCACATTGTTGGAAGGTCACAAAGTCTATCTTCACCTTACTATGTGGACCGGAAAGATCGACGATAAACCCAAGAAATTGGATGAAAATAAGCCACACGCGTGGGGCTTGGGCGCGTGGGTGAGGTTACCGCTTGGCGAGTGTCTCACGTGGGTTCCACGTGCTGGGCTTCCTCCCACGCGAATCTAAAGCGAGGGTGGCTTGAACAACCCAGAATACCACAGGGAAGGTATTGGCACTCAAAACAGCGATACACTGGAGCACAAGGATGATAGGAATGTGTGGACTCACGTGGCTTGCTGGCTTACTTCTCAGAGTCGGCTGGGTTGGCTTGCTGGCTTAAATACACATGCTCAGCTGGGTTAGTCTTGCTGGCTTAAATATACATACTCAGCTGGGTTAGTCTTGCTGGCTTAAGTACACACGCTCAGCTGGGTTAGTCTTGCTGGCTTAAGGCTAGGCTTGCTTGGGCACTCTCCCCCTCCCAGACTGGCTTAATCACGTAGCTTAATTTGCAAAACCCGGGTCTACCCCTCGTAGGTTTTAACAAATAAAAGATAAAGCACTTAGCTGACCAGGAAATATTGTAGACCGGCTGACAAATGCTACTTGGAGTTGGTAGCTGGTAGCGTTGTTCTCTGGAGGCATACACTTGCACTGTCTTGGTAGAGTTTATCTCTCCATAAATCCGTAATCCATAAAATTACGGGCCCACTGCTGACACCATTTGTTATGTGGGGTTCTTGGAGATAAAAGGTAGTCAAGGGAAACTCACGGATGGATGGTGAATGCGTATATTGAGTAAGTGAGGAAGGAGGTAGGCCCAGCACTTCTGTCCAGTTCTAAGCCTATGACGAGAATGAGAGCAACGCTTGGGTCTGCTTGCGCACATGCGCGGGCCTCTGACATTACAAGTAACAAGGGATCACAACTACAACACAACTAGAATTACTTATAATACACCACACAGATGTATCAATTTGCTTTAGTACATATTACTGAAAACAAAGTCAGACTGAGTCAGAATGCGTGGGATGCTTTGTGTGGGCACATGCAGGCAGATGCATTTGATATGGCAGACCACTGTCAACTCAATGAAAACTGAGCGGATGTACGAAAACTGGGACAAAATTTTGACAAAAAAAGTCGTCGAAAACCGAATTTGACGAAAACCAGGGTAAACGAAAACCGAGGTTCCACTCTATGTACTTGAATGACACACACAGATTTTTGCACTCTTTTGTGACTATTGCTAATATATAATACTCATTCATCATGTTGATTGTCTTCTTTTTCAGGTCACCCTACTTTGGTGGGAAATGGCCGATGTATTAAAAAAATATATCTTTGGATTTATTTCACTGACTGTAAGCTTCATAGTGCTGAGGTCTTTCCTTGAAAAGACTTAGGTTGTATTATCTGCAACAAATATTGCTTGAAAGTGTTTGGTGGCATGGTAGTGCAAAACCATTGGAAAATATTTTACTCATAGGTGACTTTTTTGAAGTCATGACTATTGAGGAGTTAACTCTATGTCTTGGAATTTTTTTTGTTTCTTATCATGTTCTCCAGAAACTTTTAAATTCAGGTATTCTTGATCCTATAGTTCCCAGAAAATACAAATAAGGTTTGATCTTGTCAGTGGTATCCAATACAGTATCATTACATACTAGTTATGGCCCTTAATTAGCTAAAGATTCATGATTTGTTGCCATATCTGTTTCATAATTTTATTTCCATTTTATTTTACATTATTTTTCAAACAAAATAATATTTTATAAAGAAAAATGTTTTATTACCCTCATTTTTAATTGTTACCAAAACAGTCCTAAGTTCTTCCTTATTTTTCCTGCAGCATTTCATCAGTCATTTACCAAATAAATTTGCAGAACTATTTGGTATTACTTTACTGTTTACGGAGAGCATCACTTTTAGTATGGTCATGATGGAATTAATTGCTAAACCAGCATGTGTAATTATTCGGTACATTTTCAGGTTCATAAAGTTTGCTACATTCACGGAGAAAGTTAATTTATTATTATACTAAATTGTATACAGATGCATATACTGTACATAACACACTTTCAGTTAAGTAAAATTGTTTAAGCTAATAATTACATGTCTGAGAGAAAATCCTGTTGGTACATTCTTATATGGCATACAGTAAAGTGCTTGTACATAGTGTACATAATATATTCAATAAAACACTTTCAGTTAAGTAACACAGAAAGTGAAATTTGTTTAAAGCTAATAATTACATGTTTGAGATAAGACTGTGTAAGTAAAAAACACAAAATGTTTTAAAAAATTTTAAGTACTGTAATTTGTTTTATTATTCACTTTACAGTTTGCAAGACCTGTATTGTGCGTTACTTAGAGTCTAGCAAATTCTGTCCAATATGTGATGTTCAAGTGCACAAGACGAAACCGCTTCTTAGTATTCGACTGGACAAAACACTTCAAGACATTGTATATAAGCTGGTTCCAGGCTTGTATCAGAGTAAGTTGAATGCTTTTTAAATTTATGGTGATAATTTAGAACTTTGTATTTGTAAAATTTTTTTTTTTTTTTTTTTTGCTATGTTGTGAAACTTCAACTTTCTTCTGTTTTATACCCACAATTTCATCTGTTTATGAAGTAGGTAATGTAGCTTCTGTAAAGGTGCTGTTTTCTGCATGACTCAAAATTATGAAAGATTATTTATTAAGTTATACAGCAATACCTTGCATAGCACAGTTAATGCATCAAAAAAATACTGTACTATGCAGTACCATACTGATCAAGGTATTATTATAATGTGTTTTAATGTAATGTGTACCAACAATACAATTAAATGCGTCGAATCGCAGAAATATTTAGCCGTTTGCTTGGTACAAATCAATGCACAAGAAATTACAAAATAATGGACCCATACACTTTTAGACCAATGCCTGCACTTTAAAGGAGGGGTTTGGGATATTGGCAGTTTGGAGGGACATCTAAATTGTCGTATCTGAGCGCCTCTGCAAAGACAGTGATTGAGTGATGGTGAAAGTGTTGAATGATGATGAAAGTTTTTTCTTTCTTTTTGGGTTTTTCTTTCTTTTTGGGTCACCATGCCTCGGTGGGAAATAGCCAATGTGTTAAAAAAAAAAAATTAACACGTCAGCCATTTCCCACTGAGGCAGGGTGACCCAAAAAGAAAAAAAACTTTCATCATTATTCAACATTTTCACCATCACTCATACATAATCACTGTCTTTGCAGAGGCGCTCAGATACAAAGGTTTAGATGTCCCTCCAAACTGCCAATATCCCAAACCCCTCTTTTAAAGTGTAGGCACTGTACTTCCCATTTCCAGAACTCAAGCCTGGCTAACCGGTTTTCCTGAATCCCTTCACAAAATATTACCCTGCTCACACTCCAACAGCTCATCAGGTCTCAAAAACCATTGGTCTCCGTTCACTTTTATCTAACACGCTCATGCACACTTGCTGGAAGTCCGATCCCCTAACCAACAAAACCTCCTTTACCCCCTCCCTCCAACCTTTTCAGGGACGACCCCAACCCCGCCTTCCTTTCCCTACAGATTTATATGCTCTCCAAGTCATTCTACTTTGTTCCATTCTCTCTAAATGACCAAACCACCTCAACAGCCCCTCTTCAGCCCTCTGACTAATACTTTCAGTAACTCCACACCTTCTAATTTCCACACTCCGAATTCTCTGCATAATATTTACACCACACATTGCCCTTAGACAGGACATCTCCACTGCCTCCAGCCATCTCCTCACTGCAGCATTTTCAATCCATGCTTCAAACCCATATGAGTGTGTTGGTACCACTATACTCTCATGCATTCTCTTCTTTGCCTCCATGGATAACGTTTTTTGTCTCCACAGATACCTCAACGCACCACTCACCTTTTTTCCTTCATCAGTTCTATGGTTAACCTCATCGTTCATAAACCCATCCACTGACAAGTCAACTCCCAAATATCTGAAAACATTCCCTTCTTCCATACCCCCTCTCTCCAATGTGATATCCAGTTTTTCTTTATCTAAATCGTTTGATACTCTCATCACCTTACTCTTATCTATGTTCACTTTCAACTTTCTACCTTTACACACCCTCCTAAACTCATTCACTAACCTTTACAACTTTTCTTTAGAATCCCCAAAAGCACAGTAGTATCATCAGCAAAAATAACTGTGTCAACTCCGATTTTGTATTTGATTTCCCATAATTTAATCCCACCCCTCTCCCCAACACCCTACCATTTACTTCTTTTACAACCCCATCTATAATTTTAAACAACCATGGTGACATTACACATCCCTGTCTAAGACCTACTATCACTGGGAAGTAATCTCCCTCCTACACACCCTAACCTGAGCCTCACTTTCCTCATAAAAACTCTTTACAGCATTCAGTAACTTAATACCTATTCCATACACTTGCAACATCTGCCACATTGCTTCCCTATCCATTCTATCATGTCTTTTCTAAATCCATAAATGCAATGAAAACTTCCCTATATTGTGTAAACATTATTCCCCATTTTTCTCTCATTTAACTGATGATTCACTGGATATAAAAAAGTGTTTGTGTGCATTGACTGCTCATGCAGGAAACAGCTGATTTAGTCTCAGTTGTGGAGACCTGTGAGGTGATAAGCATTGTACAGTATATTTATAAACATTATCTAGTCATTGTATGGGGAAGCAGTTGTTAATAAGTAAGGTGGGGATGAGACCCGTAGCCTGGAATTTGGTCATTGAATGAGCAGTATCTGGCCATTAAGTGAGGAAATAGTCCTTTTTTTTTTTTGTCATTCAAAATTACCTTGTGTAAATGGTTGTTAAACAAGAAGATCATTGTACTCTTATCTTTTATTTTTTTGACTGGCATTTTTTCACCAAAGAAGTATAACCCTAAAGAAGAAATTAACTATGATCCTGTGTACGTATGTCACTTGCACTCTTGCTATTTTCTGAGCTGCACCAAAATTATTTTTATTATGAAATATTGTGTACATTTTTTCTTTCACCCTGTTTTGTTTATGCATGTGTAAGTATCAGTCTACAGTTGCAGGGATTGGCCTATAAGTGTTATGTCTTTACTTCATACCAAAATTTTCATGGATTGTGAAGATAGACTACAGTACTATATTTTATTAAGTTTCAATAGTCTTTCTCCAGTTTGAATTAAATTTTATACAGTACTTACTGTGGTACAGTTGCATGTTCTGATACCTGGTCAATTTGGTTATAATGTTTAGCTTCATGAAAGGGGAACCTGGAGCCATCCATGGTATGTAATATACAGTACAATAAAGTTGAACCCTGTATTTTATGGGGTTAGATTCCTGATGGTGAAGTGAATCCTGAAATTAAGTACATATAAAAGAAAATTTCCTGTGTTAGAGTTGTTTATTAATTTTTTTTTTTTTTGGCAATTTTTGCTACCTCAGACATCTCCCATTAGGTTAGGGTGACCCATAAAAGGAAATATTCACCATAACATTCATTCATTAGCTGTCTTCCCAGAAATGTGTATATTTCGCAGTTCGGATGACCCTCCGAGTGCAGGTACTGTACTTCCCTCCTCTACAGGTCAAATCCATCTAATCAGATTCCCTGAATTTCTTCATAAATATCATCTTGTTCACACTTCAATAGCACAACAAATTTCTGAAACCACTTGTCTTCATTCATCTCGATCTAACATGCTCACACATGCTTGTTAAGTAAAAGGACGCAAGTGTAACTTATTTTTTTTTTTTTTCAACAAGTCGGCCGTCTCCCACCGAGGCAGGGTGAACCAAAAAGAAAGAAAATCCCCAAAAAGAAAATACTTTCATCATCATTCAACACTTTCACCACACTCATACATAATCACTGTCTTTGCAGAGGCTCTCAGATACGACAGCTGAGAATAAGTCCCTCCCAGCTGTCACTATCCCAGACCCCTCCTTTAAAGTGCAGGCATTGTACTTCCCATTTCCAGGACTCAAGTCCAACTAAATCAATTAACTGGTTTCCCTGAATCCCTTCACAAAAGTGTAACTAATATGACATTTTATTGTGGCAACGTTTCGCACTCCGGGAGCTTTATCAAGCCGTTACAAACAATACATGGACACAGAGGGTATGAGGGTATATATAGGCTTAAGAGTGAGGTGTAATACTAGTGGTAGTAGTAGTAGTAATATAAATTGTAGTAGTAGTAGTAATACAATATAGTAGAACAATCAACTTCCACATGAGTAAAAGGTTATAAAAGCTATTACTTGGGTAGCATAAAAATAGATTAGACAAATATTTCTGTTGGTTGGATTTGAGAAGGTCTGTTTCATTGTTCCTCCTCTGTTATGTTCTTGTGAGCAGAGACTGTGTGATGGCAAGGTTTACTGTTTTGAGGAGGATTTTTGCTAATACTTCAGAGATAATGAAGCTGCCTTTGTTTTGCTTGATTGTGTTAGAAACTGCAAATAATGATGATTCAACGCATTTATGTCTGCGGAAATTGGGCTCTCTGATCACTAGTTGGGTGTTGTTGAATTTCATGATGTGATTGGTGGAATTCCGGTGTTGTACACAGGCGTTGTTCAAGTTATCATTCCTACATGCGTTAATGTGTTCATTGTCGGTAATTCTACCAACATTAATCACACATGCTTGTTGGATGTTCAAACTCCTACCACTTAAAACCTCCTTTACGCTCTCCATCCCAGATTTATACACCCTTATGATCATCCTTTACTGTTCTGTCCACTTTAAATGTCCAAATCCCTCCTCTGTCCTGTAAATAATTCTTCTCATAACCCCCTCACCATTTTCTAATTTCTACATTGAATTCTTTGCACAATATTCACACTACACATTGCTCTTAAACATGACATCTCTTGTGCCTGCAGCCTCCTTCTCTAGTACATTTTTAATTTTGTCTCCATGGATCCATTTCTTTCTTTCCACAGATGCATCAACACACCACCTACCTTTTTTCTTCAGTCTATTCTGGAGTTCACCTCATCTTTCATAGACTCATCTGCAGACATCCTCTCCCAAATATCTAAACACTGTGCATTCATTTCCTCCACAAACCCTTTTTTCCCAGTCTGATATCAAGTTTTTCATTGCCTAAACTTTTTGTTGCTCTCATCACTTTGCTTTTTTTCTGTCATCACTTTTTTTTTTTTTTACACAACCTCCTAACATGTCCACCAACTTTTGTAACTTCTCTTCAGAATTTCTCACAAAAACTGTCATTGGCAAAGAGCAACTGTGATATCCCCTGCTTCATATCAGATTCATTATCATTTAATCCAACACCCCTCCCCCCATATATTTTTAATTATTGCTCTTAACTCCATAATATTGACATTCATAAGAAAGAATAAGCACATTTTAACAAAATCCTAGTGTTATTTTTTTTCAATTTAGGGGTCATGTATCAAAAAAAAAAAAAGACAATCAGTATCAAGAAAGAATGTGAATAAACAAAGCTGTCCACAAAATATCCTTCAGTAAAAATTGTATAATCAAATCTTAAATTCTGGGGTTCATCTGCACTTACAACTAACCTGCAATTTGAGGGGAAAACTCCAGACAACATTTCAATTTGTTTGGGATGATTATCAAGTCCAAGATGGACTGAAATGTCATTTAAAGTTTTGCCTATAAATTACAGGTTAGTGGTAAATTGTTCTTGCCATGGTATTGTGAATACAGATACTGTATATATTGTACTTGTATTCTTATGAGGAGTACAATACTCAGTAATATACAGTAAAGCTACACCAAGAAGATAAGTACTGTACTGTAATATTATAAATTCAAGCTCAGATTTGCCAATATATTTGAGAAAGATGTAAAGTTGTTAGCCTTCTTGACATAAAGAACTTTTTCATCCTAAATAACTGTACAGGGCTATTTATGGAGTGAGTTACCTATAGTCAAAAGCATTTTATTAGTAAATTATTTGTGATTAAAAGTTAAGGGAAGCTATTTTACGATTGCAAATAAATTATGAAAGTATAGGGGTGATAATATTTATCCATATACTACGTATATTTGGCTCTTAGGTTCCTGACTCTACTGTAAGTGAAAATTGCCAGGGGGTGAAAAAAGAGTGGTTTTTCATTATCGAATGCATCTAAAATACCTGATAACATGTTTATACTCATATATTAAGTGTTCAATACAGTTAGGCATAAAATAACAGATAAAAAAAGTAAAATAAATACACAGTACGTACATTTTTTTTTTAACACATCGGCCATTTCCCACTGAGGCAGGGTGACCCAAAAAGAAAGAAAAACCCAAAAAGAAAGAAAAAACTTTCATCATTCATCACTTTCACCATCACTCATACATAATCACTGTCTTTGCAGAGGTGCTCAGATACGACAGTTTAGATGTCCCTCCAAACTGCAAATATCCCAAACCCCTCCTTTAAAGTGCAGGCATTGTACTTCCCATTTCCAGGACTCGAGTCCAGCTAACTGGTTTCCCTGAATCCATTCACAAAATATTACTGCTTACACTCCAACAGCTCGTCAGGTCCCAAAAACCATTTGTCTCCATTCACTCCTAACTAACATGCTCACTCACGCTTGCTGGAAGTCCAAGCCCCTTGCCTACAAAACCTCCTTTACCCCTCCGACCTTTTCGAGGACAACCCCTACCCCACCTTCCTTTCCCTACAGATTTATATGCTCTCCAAGTCATTTTACTTATATTAAAATACTGCGCCAGTCACCCTTCCCTAATGCATCTGTTATGTGAAAACAGCAAAAATGGCAGAAAAAACAGTAAAAGCACCGAACATAATAAACAATGGCTCAGTTGAAAACTAACGAAAACGTGGAAGACTGAAAAGAGGGTGCTGAATACATGGGGCCCTCCTGTACAGTGATTCTTGAGAGGATAACAATATTGGAGGATGGTCTAAATGAGTTTTGTTTCTGCCAAAATGCACAAAAGTTTTGAAGATAAGACAGAGGGATCTTAAATATTTTGAAGAAAACAACTAATTTTTTTGTCAGATCAAAATAAAATTTTATATTTAAGATTAGCAAGGAGCATTGGCACACGTAGGATATTATCAATGAGATTAGTCGATAACTTTTAACCAACAGCAGTGAAAGACTGTCTTAAATGAGCAAATGAGTAAAATAAATACAGGAACTGGAGGGAAGGAAGCTTTCTTAGCATGGTTTGATAGCAAAGAAATAAAATTTTGATTTTGATTTTTGATTATGATACATGGATTCATAATGGTGAGTATAAGACATGAAACATCATAGAGGTATGAAGATTTATAAAAAAAATTTTGATAAGAAAAAATACAGAATTAAATATGTAATACTGTATATATACACCAGCCACTTGCATAAAATATCTATTGAAAGTTGAGAAGTGAGCATTTGAAACATAGTAATTAACTTTTTTTTTTTTTTCAATGAACCGGCCATATCCCACCGAGACAGGGTGACATAAAAAGAAAAACAAAAGTTTTTCTTTTTAAATTTAGTAATTTGTACTGGAGAAGGGGTTACTAGCCCCTTGCTCCTGGCATTTAACTTGCCTCTTACGACACGCATGGCTTATGGAGGAAGAATTCTGTTCCACTTTCCCATGGAGATGAGAGGAAATAAAGAACAAGAACTACAGTGGACCCCCAGATTATGTCATTATTTCGTTCCAGAATGCTTTTCAAGTGCTGTTACCGAACGAATTTGTTCCCATAAGGAATAATGTAAATTAGATTAGTCATTTTAGACCCCCAAAAATACACTTACAAAAGCACTTACAAAAATACACTTACATAATTGTTCGAGTTTGGAGCAGTACGTAATCCGGGGGTCCACTGTATGTATTATGAAAATAGAAGAAAACCCAGATGGATAGGTAAATATATATATACATGTACATGCATGTGTAGTGTGACGTAAGTGTAAGTAGAAGTATCAAGATACAGTGGACCCTTGGTTTTCGTTCACCTCGAAACTCGAACAATTATGTAAGTGTATTTTTGTAAGAGCTTTTGTAAGTGTATTTTTGGGGGTCTGAAACGACTAATCTAATTTACATATGTCCTTATGGGAACAAATTCGTTCGGTAATGGCACTCGAACAGCATTCTGCAAAGAATTTTCAACGAAAACCGAGGGTCCACTGTATACCTGTTATCCCACGTTAATTAACTGTTTATCTGGCATTAAAGAAAGCTGAAGATTTGTGAAGGATAACTGGGAGTATATTATTAAGGATAACTAAGTTTGTTAGGTAAAATCAAATCTGAAAGTATTGTTTGAAAAATTATTAAAAAATCCCAGTACACTGTATTTGTAAAGAAAAAAAAATGGGGGTGGGGGTATGAATTTTGTATCAAATGGAGATCGCATTTTTTTAGAATTGGAGATAATGCACTGAAGAGTTCAAAAATGCTGATTTAATGCTTAAAAAAATGTGTGTGGTACAGGTACAAAAACTTTCATTAAAATAATGTGTAAATGAGTAAAATAAATACAGGAACTGGAGGGAAGGAAGCTTTCTTAGCATGATTTGATATCATTAGATATGTTGCATCAGGAAGAGGTAATTGAAATATTGTGGCTACTAGTAGACACTTAGCAAATCATCATACAAGGTTTGGTTATCCGACATAACATTTCCTTGTCCAATTATTTTTGTACATGTTTTTTAGCATGATTATTTAGGTACTGATACATACGGTACTGCTTAAAAACCATTTTCCCACTTGGATCTTTACTCTGAGAAGGAAGATCTGCATTCAGATTTGACTTGATTCCCGTGAATTACTGTTATATTTAGAAATACATAGTACTGTATTAGGCTTTTGGACTATACCTGGGGAGGGTTTCCGGGATCAATGCCCTTTGGGGGCCCCGGGCCCGTGACCAGGCCTCATTATTATTGTGATATAATTAGTAAAGTTTTTTAACAGTGTGTTGAACTTAATACATATAAGAGTTGGAGTAATTTCGTTCCTCACCCGTACTCCCGTTAACCCTTAAACTGTCCACACGGTATACGTTCACGTGCGTACTGCCCCCAACGTAAAACTACGTTTTTTTTTACATTGTTTAAATTTAGCGCGATAGGCCCAGCCCCCTAGACATGGGGAATGGGTCTGCGCACTCAGTGTACGGAAAAAAAAAAATCGGGACGCCAGGGACCGATGGTAGCCCCAGTTAGTTTCAGCTCCATCTTGGGGAAACATCAT
>WNWK01027380.1:0-26352 GCA_009830355.1 Cherax destructor
AAATTAAAAAATTTTTTTTAAAAAAAAAAAAAACGTGGCCCCATCAGCACCCTGGAAATTGTACAATTAGGGGTATAATATTTAAGTGCTTGGGGAAGTTTTTTTTGGGGCCCTAAAAGAAACCCTCGTAATTTTCCCTTTTGGGGGTAAATTTTGGTAATAGCACTTGAGCAGGCGGAATAATTTTTTCATTCCCCATGTTTTATTTTTTTTAAAAAAAAAAATGAGAAATAAATAAAAAGCACTAATTATAATGGACAAATGAACAGTTAAATAATTTTCCTTTTTTAAAGAATTTATTGGGAAAAAGAGTTTTTTGAGGGGGGAAAAAAATTTAATATGAAAAATAAAACTCACACTTATTTATTAAAAACATCTAATATGACATAATAAAAATTTAAAAAAACATAGAAACATGATATAAACCTAGAAGAAAAACATAAAATCAAAATGGGGATGTGTTTTTTTGGGCCCACTGCCCATAACCTGGTGATAGTCTTTTCCCCAAAAACCCTCACCACTATAAAAACAATTCATAATTTAAAAAAAATTTTTCCCTTTTTTTATAAATAAAAATTTTTACTTTAAATTTTAAATAAAAATTTTAAACTTTTTAATTAAAAATAAAAATTTACACTTAATTTATAAATAAAAATTTCAATTTTTAAAAAATAAAATATTTAAACCCTTCCTTTGGGGGGGATGGGGCAGAGGCGGCGCCCTTTTCATTTCCCCATAATCCCCAAACATTGTAAAGTTAAGTTTTGTTGTCATTTTTTTCGAAACCCAACTTACTTAAGGAAATTTTTCAATACCAAATAATTTTTATAGTTACATAATAGCCATTGTGGAAAACCTAGGGTAACCCAAAAAAGCGACAAGTGACTTATTTCCATTCACACTTTATTTTACACATTCTGGTGCATCCCTTTTTTCAACTTTGGTTCTTTGGCCCTGGTGACTTATTTCAAGTGACAAACATAAACCACCAATAAACCCTTTTGTGAATGTTTGAAAGAGCACGCGGGATTGTTCATTCAAGGCCGCAGCTGGCGTCCTCGTGGCGGGCGCCAAGCGCAGGCAGGGAAGGTCTGGTTGGACCGCCCAGTCCAAATCCGAGACAAATATTGCCGAAAAAACCCCAGAAATCCGTTATTCAGTCAGACCTTTTGGGGCACTTACTTCTTTTTGGGGTAAAATTTTTTGGAAAATTTAACAGACAATGAGGGGGATTTAATGGGGGGGCCCCCTTTTGATAATTTTTCCCGAATGCTGTTCATTGTTTGAGAATTTTTTCCCATAACAAAAATTAGTTAGTTTTTGCCCCTACCCTAATTTTTTATTGGGGAACTGCAAAAACCGGTCACTGCAGTGGTACCCAAAAACAACTCCCCAAACCCAACAAATTTTGTGTTTTTTTTAAAGGATTTTTGGGGGGCTGAAACAGTTAATCTAATTTTAAAACCCTTTGGGGGAAAATTTTTTTTGGATCGGCCCAAACCTTTGGGGGGGCTCGAACCAAACCCTGTTTAAAAAGTTATTACAAAAAGAAGTGTTATAAAAAAAAGTTTACAGATTACATTTATTCTTAATGTTTAGTCCTTAGTAAAAATCTAAAATTTGTGATGAAGTCAATTTTTTTTTTTTTAAATTTTGAACAATTTAATTTTTTTAAATCATGTAAAATTTTTATGAATCAGGGTTTAATATTTATGTCTTAGCTATTGCTTTAAGAGCACTAATAGGGCCCCCCCAAAACAAAATTCCAGAACCCTCCCCAAAATTGCCATAAAATTTTTCAAAAATTTCCCTGGTTTTTTTTCAGCCCCCCAAAAACCTTTCCCCAAACCTTAAAATTTTTATACTTACAAATTAAAAATTTTCGGGGGCTTGGGGGGCCCCATTATTAAATTTTTAAAAAGTTAAAAAAGCAAAGCCCGGGACTTTTTGAGGCCAGAAACCAACCCCTAAAAAGGGCAACTTGGTGGGTTTTCCCAAAACCAGGGAGCCGGGCGGATCCTTAGCAATCGGAGGGTCATCGAAATTTCCCCCACTCCCCGGATGAGGCTGCCCCCCCCTTTCCCAAAGATCCCATGCTTGGAAGTACATTTTCCCCTTCCCATCCCTAAATTGCCATAAGAGGTGGGGTTGTGCTTTTTTTAATTTCTCTGATTAAGGCCAGAAAATTTTTTGTTTTACGGGCCTGAAAAATAAGGAATAGTGAAAAATTACAATGTTTACTCATTAATATGAATGGAATCAAGAATATGTAATATCGCTATCAGAGCAGTTCTCGGTGAGTATTTAAGCATTTTTTTTTCTGAAACACAGCAATCCCTCAGTTTAAATGGACCTCGATTTAATGGATTTTTGAAATACTGGACAAAATCCATAGGTAGTTGATTTTGAAATACATAGCAGACAAAGTCCATTGGTTAAAAAGTGTTAGTTATTTTATGATCATGGCAAACAGTCCCATTTCTATACATGTACTGAAATACCAATAATGGCCACTTTTACCCCCTATTAGTCTGTTAACCCTTTCTCTATCCCACCCTGAAAATAACCCTTTTGTTGTTCACACTCCGAAATTAACCCTTTTCTGTGCATTAATAAAACATGTCATTGAGCCAGGGCCCTTGATGTGTTTCTATACCATGAGCTCAGCTCATTCAGATAACTGTAGTCGTTAATTTTGGCCTAGATAAAGAGAATGGGTCTTAGGATGTGCACAGTATTAAAAAATCCTGCCCCATGTGGGTGCATGATGGGGAATTCAAAACTGTGACCATGTGTATGTTTTAAAATGCACTTTGAGGTATTTTCTTGGATGATTTTTATGGTTTTATTAGCTGTTTCTTGGTATCATTTGATAGAATGGAAGACATACTATTGAAATAGAGATGATTTTGATTGGTTCAGGACTGGAAGTAGCTTGAAATTGAACTCAAAAGTAGTGGAAATTTAGATTTTGCCAATATTCCAGAGGATGGGTAAGGCTCCCCACAACCCCATTTTTTTTATGGGTTTTTAATGGGCATAATTCAGTTATTATAGGTAGTAGGTTGGTAGACAGCAACCGCCCAGGAGGTACTACCGTCCTGCCAAGTGAGTGTAAACGAAAGCCTGTAATTGTTTTACATGATGGTAGGATTGCTGGTTTTTTTTCTGTCTCATAAACATGCAAGATTTCAGGTATGTCTGACTACTTCTACTTACACTTAGGTCACACTACACATGCATGTACAAGCATATATATACACACCCTCTGGGTTTTCTTCATTTTCTTACTAGTTCTTGTTCTTATTTCCTCTTATCTCCATGGGAAGTGGAACAGAATTCTTCCTCGTAAGCCATGCGTGTCGTAAGAGGCGACTAAAATGCCGGGAGCAAGGGGCTAGTAACCCCTTCTCCCTGTAATATTACTAAATGTAAAAGGAGAAACTTTCGTTTTCCTTTTTGGGCCACTCCTCGGTGGAAATGGCGACGTGTTGAAAGAAGAATAATTCAGTTATTGGGATGCTGTAAACCATGATCAATCTTTCCTAGTTATATTTGATTATCCAAGAAATAGAGTAAATCCTCTATTTTTGTGTGAATAAGAATTCAAAATAGAAGGCCTGGGGACATGATTAATGAAAAGAGGAAATGTTTTATTGCCAGGAATGTCTCGTTTTTTTCAATGAACCAGCCGTATCCCACCAAGGCAGGGTGACCCAAAATTGTTCTTTTAAATTTAGTAGTAATTTATACAGGAAAAGGGGTAACTAGCCCCTTGCTCCCAGTGTTTTAGTCACCTCTTACGACACGCATGGCTTATGGAGGAAGAATTCTTTTCCACTTCACCATGGAGACATTGTTTATTATGGACTCTGTTTTTAAATTGGTATTTTTTTAATCGTGTAATATTGGCAAAATTACCGGTTTCTGTGCACTTTATAGGGTAGTTGAAATAGTTGAATGGGTGGTTTCTTATGCTCAATCGATAGAACGGAAGGCATACTAGTGAAGTAGCTGAGAACTTGGTTGAATGGAACAATGGAATTGGCTTTAAATAGGACTCAAAGTGGACGATATCACTGATGTGTAAATTGGGCCAAGACTGCTAACTTTGCCTGCATAATTCTGTAAGTTTAACATCAGAGTTCATACTTTTGATGTCATTACCTTCAGAAATAGATTCTTTACCATTTTGTAAGAAAAAAATAGCTAAAAAAAGTGGACACAGCCATATTAATTTCAGGGGTCTGAACATTGAAAGGGTTAATATTGCTCTCAGTGCTGAATGACCTTTCATGGGCTTAACACCAGCCTGTAGGCTTATATTTAGACTGAAATTTCACTTTGTGCTTGACTGACTTCTACTCTCTTGATTCATACTCAAGGATTAGTTGCATGTTTATAATCAACAGTTCTGTTTCTTGAAAATGTCTTTCTAAATTTCTAAAGACTATTTTTATGTTGTGCAGCCTCTACTGTCCCTCTGATTATACTGTATTCTGCTTGTGCACTTCAGAGGGCAGGGTTGATATAATGGTTACTCAGTTTTTCATTGATATCCGAGTTGTCCTTTTCTTATAGTTTAAGCATCGGCTAGTGTACCTTCTCTTGCATTTGTTTCCAGAAAATTAACCAATATCATTGTGGATAAATACTTACCTATCTTTCATCCCCTCTGTTTTTTATTTACAGTTGTGGCATTTGTTTTCCCTGTTGACAGTCAACTTTATCTATTCGTATTCATTCATGATCTTATGCGACTTAATATCTTTTGAAACATTTGAAGTCGTCACCATTTTAGTATCTCTGTTTATTGGGTAAAATATATTACAGTGGTACCCCGAGTTTCGAACTCCTCCCAACTCGACCAATTATGTAAGTGTATTATTGTAAGTGCTTTTGTAATTGTATTTTTGGGGGTCTGAAACGGACTAATCTAATTTACATTATTCCTTACGGGAACAAATTCGTTCGGTAACAGCACTTGAACAGCCTTCTGGAACGAAGAAAGTTCGAAACTCGGGGTACCACTGTAGTACAGTGGACCCTCGGAAATTGAACACTCCCAACTCGCCCTTTTTATGTAAGTTTATTATTGTAAGTGCTTTTATAGGTGTATTTTTGGGAGTCTGAAATGGACTAATCTAATTTACATCATTCCTTATGGGAATAAATTCGTTTGGCAACAGCACTTGAACAGCATTCTGGAATGAAGAATGTTCGATTTCCGGGGTCCACTGTATACTTGCAAATATCATTGGCTGTTGTGCTGACTTACCTCTCATTACTCGTGTTACTTGATGCACAGATACTTCACCAATTGTTACTCATATGCACTGGTACCTCACCACTTGTTACTCATATGCACTGGTACCTTACCACTTGTTATTCATATGCACTGGTACCTCACCACTTGTTACTCATTATGCACTGGTACCTCTCACCATGTTATCCATATGTACTGATACCTCACTACAGTGGACCCTCGGTTAACGAAATTAATCCGGTCCAGGAGCTATTACTTAATCTGAATCTTTCGTTATATGAAACCTTATTTCCCATAAGAAATAATGTAAATACAATTAATTCGTTCCACAAAAAAATAATCACTCAAAAAAAAAAAAAAATAACATTTACTTACCTTTATTGAAGAGACTTGCAGGCATCTGGAAGATATAGATGATGACTGGAGCAGGTGTTAGTGGTTGGAAGGGGAATCCCCCTCCAAAAGGACTTCAGGTGACAAGTCCCTCTCTGGGGTTACTTCTCTTCTTGGTCTTTTAATGCCACTAGGACCAGCTTGAGAGTCACTAGACCCTGCCTGGTGAAGTAGCTGTCCAGAGTCCTCTGTTTCTGGCGACTCTTCAACACTTTTCTGAAGTACAACATGGCTCTGTCACTGAAGTGGTTGCACAGAAGGCTCATTTCAGCTTGCTCAGGGTGGTATCTTTCAACAAATGTCTGCAACTCATTCCACTTTGTACACATCTCCTTAAGCACTGAAGAAGGCACCTCCTTATCTCTCTCTCTCTCTTCCTGTGAAGCAATAACCTCAGCTGTGGTCTGTTGCTGTTCCAGATGAAGCTCTTGCAGCTCTTCAGTTGTTAGCTCTACCCTGTGCTCCTCCACCAACTCTTCCACATCCTCACCACTCACCTCCAACCCCAGGCTGTTCCCCAATTCCACAATATCTTCCACTACATGTTCCACAACAGGCACAGGGTCGTCAGGGTCAGCCTCAAATCCTTCAAAATTCCTCTCTTGGACACAATCCGGCCACAGTGGTCTCCAAGCAGAGTTCAGAGTCCTGGAAGTCACTTCCTCCCAAGCCTTACCTATAAGGCCTATGCAATGCACGATATTGAGGTGTTCTTTCCAGAACTCTCTTAGGGTCAATTCAGAGTCATTGGTCATATTAAAGCACCTCTGAAACAGTGCTTTGGTGTACAGTTTCTTGAAGTTGGAAATGACTTGCTGGTCCATGGGCTGGATGAGAGGAGTGGTGTTAGGAGGCAAGAACTTCACTCTGATGAAATTTATGTTGTCAGGCAACAACTCTTGCAAGTTGTGAGGATGAGAAGGAGCATTGTCCAGTACCAGGAGGCACTTGAGTGGCAATTTCTTTTCCAGGAGGTATTTCTTCACACTAGGGCCAAACACTCCAGTCATCCATTCCTTGAAAATCTCCATAGTGACCCATGCCTTGGTGTTAGCTTTCCAATGCACACACAATTTATTCTTGTCAACACCGTGTTTCCTGAAGGGTCTGGGATTTTCTGCGTGATGCACCAGTAAAGGCTTCACTTTAAAATCACCACTGGCATTGGCACACATCATAAGAGTTAGCCTGTCTTTCATAGGCTTGTGTCCTGGCTGTGCCTTTTCCTCCTGAGTAATGTAGGTCCTGTTGGGCATTTTCTTCCAAAACAGGCCTGTATCATCACAATTAAACACTTGTTGGGGGAGGAATTGTTTAGCCTCTACGAACCCCTTGAATTCGTGCACAAATTTTTCAGCTGCACGTTTGTCTGAGCTGGCTGCCTCACCATGCCTCACAACATTGTGTATGCCACTACGTTTCTTAAACTTCTCAAACCAGCCTTTGCTGGCTTTAAAATCACTCTCCTCACCACTGGTTGCAGGCATTGTCTTCACAAGATCTGCGTGCAACTTCCTTGCCTTTTCACAAATTATCACCATAGAAATACTATCACCCACTCTCTGTTTTTCATGGATCCACACCAACAACAACTTCTCAACCTCATCCACTGTTTTCGATCTTTGTTTCGTTAACAAATTAACCCCTTTTGCAACATTAGTTTTCTTGATCTCATTTCTCTGTGCCAGGATAGTGCCGATAGTAGATGGAGTTTTCTTGTACATCCTGGCAAGATCACTCAGACGTACACCACTCTCATATTTTTCTATAATTTCCTTCTTCAGTTCGATGGTGTTCCTCACTCTCTTTACCACAGGGGGCCACTAGGAAGCTTCTTTGGACCCATGGTGACTTATTTCACAGTGGCAATAACTAAAACCACCAAAAAAGACACTAAATATATTGTGAATCTTTGAAAGAGCACGCTGGGTAATGTTCTCTCAATGGTAAACAACGCTTCACTGGCGTCCTGCGCTTGTGCAGAGCAGGCGGACGCGTCTAATACCTTTCGGTAACCGAGAAATTTTTCGCTAACCGATTACGAAAAAAGCTTACGTTTTCCGAAACTTTCGTTAACGGGACCTTTCGTTAACCGAGGGTCCACTGTACTTGATTTGCTTTATAATTACTGTGCTATGTATCAATGTGCTCAGCTGCTATATTTGTAGATTGTGTAAATGTCTCATCTTTCTAGTTACTTTTTTTTTTACACTGGTAGATTAAAATGTCTCTATGGGAAAGTGGAGAAGAATCCTTCCTCCGTAAGCCATGCATATGTCGTAAAAGGCAGATGGGAGCAGCAGGTTGGTAACCCCTTCTCCTGTATAAATTACCAATTGTAAAAAGAAGAAAAACTTAATTTCTTCTTTTTCGGGTCTCCCTGCCTCGGTGGTAGATGTCTAGTGTTAAAAAAAATAAAATATAAGTTTTCATTTTTTTTTTCCAGAGAACATTACACCAATGTTACCTTCTGCTTCTGTGACTTTGATGAGAGATGCAACAGTGCTGCCAGTTTGACGGCCAGCATGATCTTGCTGAGTGCTTTGGCCTTTATACATTTCTCTATTTGGGGATAGTAACTTTTGTACAGTTACAAGATGAAATGATGATTCTGACAAAATGGTATACACACTGTGAATAAAGGAGTGGTGTGCTTATCATTGATATACAGTAAATAGAGGAAGTGGATCAGAGGACTTGAATCTGAAACAGCATATTAATATGAGGTAATAGTTTTGTCATTTGTATGTTGTTGCTGATCACTAGTATATAATGACTTAAATTTTGTTACTGCATTAACTCTGCAGTTTGATTGAAATACAGTAATTTTTGCTAATCTCAGATATACAGTATTCCATTTGTATGTAGTATATTTTTCATAAAAGGGACCATTCTAGTTAATCCATCCGTCCATTATTACTAATTATCCGTCCAGTGTACTCAAGTTAGTGATAATGTCGGCAGTTGCATTTATACTCATGAATGCCATTGCTTGCTTTCTTCCTCTGAGAGTGGTATCTTGAATCACTTGAAGATTATTGTCGTGCAAAGCTCAAAGATACTCTAAAAGAAATGATGTATTTTACATATATTTTTGTCTCCAGCCCCAGCAGTTGGTTTTTGTAACCTGCTGACAGACAAAAAGGATGAACAAAAGTAAAATAGCGAATGATGAAAGTCAAAATGCAATGTTTGTATAGCGAGAGACTAAAGGATTTCTGTTTCATAAGGTATCTATAGGAAAATATTTTCCGAAATGTGCTCTATTTTAGTTTCTCTTTGCAGTATTGTGTACAGACTTGACCAAGCTACTGGTTGAAACCACAAACCAATGTTTATTTTTTTCTTAAGGTTAACACCTTCAACATAACATATCGCCAACTGTATACTGAATCAAAACACATTAGCTTGTTAACCACCTTTTATATGGAAATAATCTGTGATTTATAAAATGTGAACTGAACATCTCTAAGTGCTGCTATCTGGAAGCTACAGCTATTCAATGCTTCCTACAATTACATGGAATTTGCTGACATCCGAATTTACACTTACCTACTAAAGAGCCTCCAGCAAAT
The DNA here is from genome assembly GCA_009830355.1 of Cherax destructor. Lineage (NCBI taxonomy): Eukaryota > Metazoa > Arthropoda > Malacostraca > Decapoda > Parastacidae > Cherax > Cherax destructor. Next base: position 9,235 of record WNWK01027380.1, read on the forward strand.
AATTTAGAAAAATTGTAGATTTTTGTGTAAAGGATAATTTGAACAAAACCTAAATTTTATATTTCATTTTATATATAAATTATATTATTTTATAGGTTAATTTCACTAATATTTTAAATATGAATAGTGTAACAAAAAAAAAAATATTTTGTGTTGTATTCATGAAAGTAAGTTGGCTTAGAAGGGAAAAGCAGTCATGGCGAAAGTAAAAAAAAGGGAAGCGAAGTTGTTATATGTTGGCCATGGGTAAGAGTCCAGCTATGTTTGATAGGCATTATGGCATGAATGAATCCATAATGTATGTGATATAAAGAAAAACTGCAGTATCCAGGAAAGTGTGCTGCCAGTACAGCAGTTGCTAAGCTGTCTTATGTGAGTGATTCCTTACATACTGTATATAAGATGGTGAAAGGAGTAAAATTATGGATTGAAGCAGTGCAAAGCATAACAGGAAAGTTAGTGCAAGACTTGCTTATTTAATATGATAATTTTGTCTGAGTGTAAATCATACATTGCTGCTGTGGATTTATTAGCTACTTGTGTGAAGTTAGCAGGAGCATCTCTTGGACCCACCTGGAAGATATTGCAAGTGTTTTATGGTCAGAAAATATATATATAGGTTTTATTTATAAAATGATATACAGTGGACCCTCGGTTTCGTTAAAAATTCTTTTCAGAATGCTGTTCGAGTGCCGTTACCAAACAAATTTGTTCTCATAAGGATAAATGTAAATTAGATTAGTCATTTCAGACCCCCAAAGTACACTTACAAAAGCACTTACGAAAATACACTTACATAATTGTTCGAGTTTGGAGGTGCACGAAAACCAGGGTCCACTGTATATACTAAACACAGTGAAAGCAATATCACTATAATACGTAGATCACAATATATGCTATGGAGTAATGAGGAAAAGTAAACAAAAACGTGTTAAATATGCTGTCTCTCTCCCAGGGCCTAATTAGAAAAGAAGGCTAAGCCCATAGGGTTTATTTAGCTCCTGACAGATATAGCACACAGTCAGAGCCATATGAATTTTACTGTTGGAACTCTACGTTTATGTTATTGTTAACGTAGTTTTTACTACAGGCATAAGGTATTTAGGAAACTAAGCCAATGATAGAGTACCCAATATACAGTGGACCTCGCTATTCGAACACTACAAACTCACCCTCATTCCAGAATGCTGTTCAAGTGCTGTTACCCAAAATAATTTATTCCCCAAAAATACACTTATAAAGCACTTACAATAATGAACTTACATAAAAGGTGAGTTTTGGAGTGTTTGAATAGAGGTCCACTATAGTTCCTCAAAACTAAGTACAGTGGACCCCGGTTTTCGTGATGCTCCAAACTCGAACAATTACATATGTAAGTGTATTTTTGTAAGTGTGTTTGTAAGTGTATTTTTGGGGGTCTAAAAGGACTAATCTAATTTACATTATTCCTTATGGGAATAAATTTGTTTGGTAGGACACTTGAACAGCATTCTGGAACGAAAAATCACGAAAACCGGGGTCCACTATAGTTCTGAAAACTTAACTTCTCATTCCCATGGCGTCTTGGAATTGAGTGTGTATACTTAGGGGACAGATTTTTAATTTTTCCTACTTAAGTCTGTATGTATATATATATACTTTAATATTCTAATTAGTTTGTAAATAATAATTCAGTGTAATAAGTGAATTTCTTTTTATCAATAGGTAACTAATTTTGTTAAGGTTGATTTTGGTCAAGGAGTTTCTATATTTTACATTATATTTTCGGGGTTCATAGAACTGTTGGATCTTAAATTGTGAAAATATTTCATCGAGCTAAGAGTAAATAAGTATTGACTAAAAATATCTACTTGTATATAAAATTCATATGTAAAGCCTTGAATATTTTTCTATCTCATTAGAATAAATGTACAGAATATACATGATATTTATATTTGTTATAGGTAGTAAGTTGGTAGACAGCAACCGCCCAGGAAGGTACTACCGTCCTGCCAAGTGAGTGTAAAACGAAAGCCTGTAATTGTTTACATGATGGTAGGATTGCTGGTGTCTTTTCTGTTTCATAAATATGCAAGATTTCAGGTATGTCTGACTACTTCTATTTACACTTGGGTCACACTACACATGCATGTACAAGCATATATACAGTGGTCCCCAGTAACGAACACCCGGAAATCGTACAATTATGTAAGTATAATATTGTAAGTGCTTGTGGAAGTGTATTTTTGGGGCCTGAAATAGACTAACCTACGTGACATTATTCCTTAAGGGAGTAAATTCGTTCGGTAATGGCACTTGAGCAGGCTTCTGGGATGAAGTTTTTCGTTACTTGGGGGACCACTGTACACATCCCTCTAGGTTTTCTTTTGTTTTCTTACTAGTTCTTGTTTTTATTTCTGCTTATCTCCATGGGGAAGTGGAACAGAATTCTTTCTCCATAAGCCATACGTGTAGTAAGAGGCAACTAAAATGCCAGGAACAAGGGACTAGTAACTCCTTCTGCATATACAGTGGTACCTTGACTTACAAGTTTAATTCATTCCATGACCGTGACTGAGCTCGTAACTCAATTTTCTCGTATATCAAATCAGTTTTCCTCAATGAAATGCCATTAATCCGTTCCAGCCCAAAAAAACACCCCAATTTTTTTGTTACGGGTTTTTAAATAAGAAAAATGTATTTATAAATAAGAAATATTGTATACTCCACCCACCACCATCTCTACTACACCCACCACCCTCACTACTCCACCCACCACCCTCACTACTCACCCACCACCATATTTACTCCACCCACCACCATATCTACTCCACCCACCATTATCACTACTCCATCAACCACCCTCACTACTCCACCCACCACCATCTCTACTCCACCCACCATTATCATTACTCTATCCACCACCCTCACTACTCCACCACCACCATCTCTACTCCACTCACCACCATCTCTACTCCACCCACCATCATCACTACTCCACCCACCTTAATGTTTCTGGAAAAACTCTAAAGTGTTGAAATGGAGGTTACCTCTTCCCGGATTTACAGTGGTCCCTCGGTTTTCGCCAAAATTGTTCCAGAATGCTGCTCAAGTGCCATTACCGAAGAATTTACTTCCTTAAGAAATAATGTCACATAGGTTAGTCTATTTCAGACCCCAAAAATACACTTGCAACAGCACTCAAAATACACTTACATAAATGTTCGAGTTTGAGATGACGAACCGAGGGACCACTGTTATGAGAACCAAACAAGGGACGAGGTGCCCACTACAATCTGGGATTAGGGGGGAGTATTATCCTTCCAGTTATGTCTTGGAAGAGCATGTGGGATGGGACAAAATACCAACATTCCTCTGGGTACAGAGTTGGGTTTGACTTCAGATACGCCGCCAACTACAACTAGTGGCGGCATATCCCGAGCTTGCTCGAACTCGAATTTTGGCTCGCAACTCAAAGCAAAAATCGACCTAGCGACCTCGAACTCGGGCAATTGTAAGTCAAGTCCACTGTATTACTAAATTTCAAAGGAGAAACTTTCGTTTCCCTTTGGGCCACCCACCTCGGTGGGAACGGTCGTGCGTTAAAAAAAAAGAAAGATTTATATTTGTGATTACATATTCATCAGAAATAGAATTGTATTCCTTGATGCTTTTACATAAGAACATAAAAAAGAAGGAACACTGCAGCAGGCCTCTGCCCCAAGCGAGGCAGGTCCAATTCTCCTATCGGCTTAAGCCAATGCCTTAACCTAGTCAGGTCAGGTCACGTTCACTTAAGGAAGGAGCACAGCATCTGAACCTGTAGCACAAGCTAGTCAGGTCAAACTCACACCCACCCATGTATTTATCTAACCTATTTTAAAACTACACAACGCTTAGCCTCTATTATGGTACTCGGAGTTTGTTCCACTCATCCACAACTCTGTTACCAAACCAGTGCTTTCCTATATCCTTCCTGAATCTGAATTTTTCCAGCTTAAACCTGTCTAGGCTAGATATTTTTAGCACGCTATTTACATCCCCTTTATTTATTCCTGTTTTCCATTTATACACCTCATTCATATCCCCCCAATTCTACGCCTTTCTAGAGTGCAGATTCAGGGCCCTCAGTCTATCCTCATATGGAAGATTTCTGATACCTGGGATCAACTTTGTCATCCTCCTTTGTACTTTTCCAATGCATTTATATCCATTCTGTAATACGGTGACCAGAACTGTGCAGCATAATCTAAATGAGGCCTAACCAAAGATATATAGAGTTGAAGAACAACCTGAGGACTTCTATTATTTATACTTCTTGATATGAAGCCAAGGTTCTGTTCGTTTTATTGTGAAACTTATGCACTGTTGTCGGTTTTCCCCAGATTACGCAACCCAGAACTCCTAAATCCTTTTGCAATCAGTAAAATTAAGTTCTACATTATTTAGTCTGCCCCGCCCCCTGTATAACCCTTGTGGTTTAGCGTTTTTTGAAAAAAAACATTATTTAGTTTATATGGGGCATGGTTATTTTCCTGCCCAACATTTAGAACTTTCCATTTGTCTATATTAAACTACATCTGCCATTCTCCACAACTGCATCATCTATTCAAATCATCCTGGTTTTCCGTGTCCTCATTAGAATGAATTGGAGGCCTATTTTGGTGTCATCAGAAATTTTGCTTTGTCGCTATTTATTCCCTCATCTATATCATTTATGTAAATCGTGAAAACGGGGGCCCAACACTGACCCCTGTGGAACACCCCTAGTGATGTGCCCTCATTCTGTTTTCCCCCCTATTTTGCAAACTGCTGCCTATTTAACCATGCCTCTCCCCAGGAAAAAAATGTCCCCCCATTTTGTGTGCCTTAATTTTCCCCAAAAGCCTCTGATGTGGAACTCTTCAAAGCCTTACTGAAGTCCATATACACAATATATTCAGTACCATGATCTACCCCTCAAATACCTTAGTGAAAAAGTTAGAAAACGAAAGGGCGGAACCCCCCTTTGTAAACCGTGCTGAGATTCATTAATCAATTTATCCCTTTTCAAGATGGCAAAATGCCTCGGCCCTCTTCCCAAAAGTTCGACCTTTCTGCTCTTTTTTTCCTGTAGAATTTATTATTACATTCAGGGGGGTAGTGTTAAATCCATAGTGGGTCATACAGCACCTGGTGATTGAGAAGCACTTGGGTTCATCCAAGGAAGGGAAAGTCCCGTTTAAATTTCCCTTTTATCAAAAACTCCTCATCAACACTGAAGGAACCTCTTTTTAGGTGTATCTCTTATGTGCAATCTCAGTTTGTGCAGGAAATTTAAATTTTTTATACTACTAATGCTCCTTCCCGTGGGAAGGGGGTGGGTCTTGATTGAACTCTTGCCTCCTAAGTTGCTGTACAATTCCTATGAGTTTAGTACCTTCCATGAATGCAATAATTTATTTATCCCCATCATGTAAAGGTGATACATGGGAAGGGGGAAAAAGGATTGACATATAAATTTTTCTCCACCTTATGAAGTGGCAAAAATTATTTCTTGAATTCTGATGCATCACCATTATATAGTACCACAAAACCTAAATATTTATTGCAAAGAAAATCTGTAGCCAGGTTTTTTATACCTTTATTAATTAACAAAGCTGCAAATGACATCAGTAATAAGGTAATGGCTAAGAAGACTGGAGCCTTGATGATCAAACTTTTATAGTAAAAAAACCCGACTGGAAGCACATTCTAGTTTTGTTTTTTCGCAAGTGTTAACAACTATGGTAGAAGCACTCTTGTCAAAGATATAAAAATAATAAATAAAATTGGTACAATGTTGAAAATTTTTCAAAATTGTTACAGCTAAGTTTCTTCCTGACTGTCTTAAATATTTATGATAAAATAACCAAAGCATCAGGATATCACTTTAATTACAAGTTGTTGGGAATATAAAAATCTACATTATTACAGAATTTTTCATGTAATAAATAATATGCATAAAATTTAAATACTAAATTTCTAAAGTATTAGTACTGCCACACTTGTTTTTTATGGGGGTTTAAAAATTCATTAATGGGAAAATCTCCATTACAATAAAATATGATTCATGGGGTTTCTGATAAAACATACCATCAATACAGCTTTAACCTTAAGATTTTTCTCCCAAAATTTTTTTGTTAAAACCAGTAAGGAAAAGTTAAATTGGAAGGATTTGAAGCAAGTGAAGAGAAAGTCCAGTGAGTTAAATTTTTCCCTCTTATAAAATTTTCTTTTCCTAAGCAACCCCCCAAAGGCTCCTTAATGGTGTCAAGGGGTTTTTATTCCAAGGAACAAATCCTCTCCCCCTTCCCTTTGGGTCAAATCCTTTTTCAGTAAAAATCTGACTGGGGATTGGGTACCATTCCCTCAGGCATGAGACTGTGTTTCTCCCTTATGAATGTAAAATAATTTACCTAAACAGATCCTTTCTTTGATTTACATTGGTTATTCTCTCCCAAAAACCATTGCTACAAGCTCTAAGAATGCATCCTAGAGCTAACAATTTAACTTGTAGGACTTTATAATTTATAAAGATGAACAGACACAAATGAAGGTGGAAGGGGGCGGTGAGCTGATTAACAGATGGATGAAAAGACTAAACAGTTTAAAACCAGTGGTAGCTTCAAGATTTCTGGGAGGGGCATAGGGGGGGAAATCTAGTTGAAATGTCTCGAGTCTGTATTTTTTGGGGGGGGAAAAGGGGTCTGGGAGAACTGATTGAGGTTATGGTGAAAGGCCTTTATATATAATGTTTTGCTCAAGGAGAGCTTTATCAAGTTCTGCAGAAAACAAACTACTAATATATATGCCATCTGGTTAGGCAAAGAGTGAGTACATTACAGTTTTATATCCTGTATGAAGTCTTGTGTGTGTAATGACTTTCCATTACAATTTTTCAGCATTCATTATTATTATATTTGGGGGAAAGTGCTAAACTATGGGGGTCATGTAGTGCTTCAGGAATGGGAATGGAAGGCAACTGCTTTGATTAAAGGAAAGGGAGGACAAGTCCATTTTTTTGGGAACCCAAGAGCCTCTCATCCTCAAAAAAAAAAAGAAAAGTTTTTCAGCACATGAGAATTCATACAGGATATGAACCTTTTCAGTGTATTGAAAATGTTTTACCAGAAAAGAAATTTTTTGTAATACACCTACACTTCACCTAACCAGTCAGCTTATACAAGGAGCAATTTATGTTTTTAAAACATGATAAATAACTCATTGAACTGTCGTTATAAAAGGTTTATGCTCCTTTGTCTCTTTTCACTCCTAAAAATTAAATTAACATTTCAAGTAAAAAGGAATAATTTATTTAAACTAAAAGCATTAAATATGAATAGGTAATAAGAATCTACAAAAATAAGTTTACAGTCCTGTATTAGCAATAGTATCTAAAAAGCTTAAGGACACACCCTTCAAGGAAGGTGTTTTGATGCTGGTCATGGGGTCCTGATCCAAGGAATTTAACCCATCCTGCCTTTCCCTGGATCAAGCCTGACTTGATTCCCTTTTTTCCAGGTATTGCATGACCCCTACAGCAATACACTCAATGTTAAGTTATGGATGAAGTAAAAATAAATAGTAATGCATTGGGAAAAAAAAAAAAAAAAGTAAATTTAATGTCAGAATAAAGGAAAACAGAAATATCTTGAAAGAAATACTAGAGTTGAAAGTCCTATAAAAAGGCTGTACCATATGACTAAATGTATCTAGTATTATATCACTGCAAAAGAAAATTCATAAATTTACTTTTTTTTTTTAATAAACAAACCTGAATGTGTCATTCAACACTTATAAGCTTGATAATAGACAGTAAGAGAAAGTAAATTTTGGTTGTAACCGATGAAAACTGCAGATGAACAAGAAAAAGGCGAGACTGATTGAATTGAGATCCTGTGAGAAGTCAGATGAAAAATGTGGATGATTGTATTTGTGTCAGAATCTGTTCACAAATAACTTTGCAATTTTGACAATGTTTGAATGACGTTTTGGTTCATCCCAGACCACTATCAAGTCAGCCATTGACTTTATAACTGTCTAGAATGGACCATAATGTTGTTTAAAGTTTCTTCTCTGAGAGAGTAATATTTGTCAAATTTTCTAACAATAGAAAAAGTGGGCCATTAGAAGTACAGTGGTACCTCGAGTTAGATGGTCCCTAAAATCGCCCTTTATGTAAGTTTATTTTTTTTAAAAAATTTTGTAGGTATATTTTGGGGGGGTAAAAGGGGCTAGTCTATTTTACATTATTCCTTATGGGGGTAAATTCGGGTTTTGGGAATGGCACTCGAACAGCATTCTCGAACGAAAAATATCGTAACTCGGTACCACTGTTTTTTATATTCATGAGGGAAACACTAAACCTGTAGGGATCCTAGAGAGCCTGGGAAATTGGATACACAGCAATCAAGTGTAATCCAAACACAGTAGCTTAAATTCCTTGAATCAAGAACTAATCATCAGCATCAAGGCCCCTCCCTCACCACCCTCCCTTGAAGGTGAGGGAAGAGGCAGTTAGGGGGGAAAAATTTTTTAATCAATACTTGGGTGCAAATACAGTACATGTCGGTAAACAAGAACAGACAGTACCACAGTTAAAATGGACTTTTATAACGTTGATTAGAAAAACTGATATACAAAATAAAATACTATAAACTAAATAGGTTTACAATAAAAAATAATGCTACAATAAAATGAGATGCAAAAAAAATTCATAAGGTTTTTTTGTATGTCAAAGTGAGGACTGTATGACCCATATGGGTTCAGTGCATATTTTTGACTATACAGTAATGATAATCTAAAAGATTAGGAGGGTAGAGATAACTGATTTAAACAATTAAAATATATAAAGAAATTTTTTGGGGAAAAAATGAGTTATGATTTAAAGGGAAGGGTGGGGATGTAGCAGTCTGAACTGATGTCAGCACACTTCTGGAAAGACAGCAATTGAGTGAATGACAGTAAATGTGTTTCCTCTTTATTTGGGATCACCCCCCTTGGTGGTAGGTAGATAGTGTGTTAAAAGAAACTGAAAACTTTCCTTAATTCATCACAGTTTCTACTATAATTAAATTCCTGATAACATAACAATTTATGAGCAAAAACCTAAACATCCTTCAGTATTCAATATTAATTACATCACTGCATAATGAAGGATTGAATGCTTGATATTCAACACTAATCCAATCCATTAAATTAAATTACTATATTCGGAAAAAATACTGAACAAACATAGGTCATTCTGCATACTGAGATAAATTCAAACCCATCTGAATTTCATAATGATAGTAGATTCAATAATTAATGCCTAACTATTCAAGGAAAAGGGAAGGTGCTCTTGATCCGAAATCTGGAGCTACTCTCCTCTTGAAACAAACCCAGTTCTCCCATTCCTCAGGCACTGTATGGCCAAATGGGTTTAGTGCTTCCATATAGCTATAATATGTCTAACAAAAGAATTCATTAGTACATGTATATGTACAGTCGTACTGTAATTTTTAATACAAAAGATTAAGAACTTCACTATTTTAACATACAATGTCTTAACATCAAAGATGGTACACTATGCACTGACCTAATCATTCTCAGAATGTCTTAAATATTTAAAGACTAATGAATTAATTATATCTTATACATCTAGCTACTACTGCTACTCTGTTGGTAGAGTACACAGGAATTTTAATTCTAAACTCTCAATGATAAGACACAAAAATCAGTAACAGTATCATTTGATGTTCTTAAGGAATCATGTGGTTTTAGCGCTTCTATTTGATTGGTAATCTTCTGTCCCATTTCTCAGGGCTCATCTATGCCCCTCGTTCCTTTCTTCTAAGTCTGCCAGCGAGTTAAAGCCCTTTGATTTTTCTTCTCTTAGAGAAGAATCCTATAATGTGCCTTTTACCCTTCAAGAACTGGAGGCAACACTCTCTGCTTGCCGATCATCGGCAGCTGGGCCAGACGGCATACATATTCGTATGCTGCAGCATTTACATCAGTCTGCTCTTACTGTCCTCTTAGACTCTTTAATCTCATATGGTCGCAAAGGGGTTCTTCCCCCCCTGTGGAAGTCTGCTATTGTTCTCCCTTTTCGAAAACCAGGTACTACGGGACGTGATTCCCTTTACTACCGTCCATCCTCTTACCGTTTCAATTTCAAGGTGATGGAACGTCTGGTTTAAAAGACGTTTGATGTTTTTTTTTTTTTTTTTTTTTTTTTTTTTTTTTTTTTTTTTTTTTTTTTTTTTTTTTTTTTTTTTTTTTTTTTTTTTTTTTTTTTTTTTTTTTTTTTTTTTTTGGGGGGGGGGGGGGGGGGGGGGGGGGGGGGGGGGGGGGGGGGGGGGGGGGGGGGGGGGGGGGGGGGGGGTTTTTGATTGGGCCCACCACTCACGGGTTTAAATTTTCTAGTGGCAAAACTCATCAAATTCGTTCACTAGCGTTCAGTGGTCTCGATCATCCATTGTACCTATACGGTCACGTATCCCAGAACGTGATACAGTCAGGTTTCTCGGCCTCCTGTTTGACCCCGTTTTCCTGGAAACCTCATTACCTCTCTGAGGCGACTTGTCATAGCCGTGAACCTCCTTAAAACCCTCGCACATCTTTATTTGTTCGTCGCCCCTGCTTACTTCGTCCCTTTTCTCTTCGTCTACATTCCTCTTGTCTTCCTTCAACTACCACCTGTATACGTTCATGTGACATCCTTTCCCTACCCCCTTGGAAAGTTCTTGCTGTCCATGTCTGTTCTATTCCTCTGCAACCAGGCTGAAAGCCCAGTTACACACTACAACGGCTTCTCGCTCTTTTTTCTAGACCACTTCCGTTCTCATTCCCATGCCATCGCAGTATACACCGATGGTTCAAAGTCATCGGACGGTGTCGGATTCACGCAGCGAATCTTCCCGGACAGCATCGTGTGAGGGCGTCTATTACCCTCGACTAAGCATATTTACGGCTGGTGTATGCCATTCTTGTGGCACTTATCCATATTGCATCTATGCCTGTGTCACCATTTGTGGTCGTTTCAGACTCCCTTAGTGCTTTACAGGCTATCCGTAAAATTTATACACCTCACCCCCTAGTTCTTCATATCCAACTTTAGTTACGCAAGCACAAAGATATTGTTTTTGTTGGGTCCCTGGTCATGTTGACGTACAGGGCAATGAACAGGCAGACACTGCTGCACGATCAGCAGTACATGACCTTCTAGTTTCATATAGAGGTGTTCCTTTCATGGACTATTTTGTGGTCATTGCTACCCCACCTTTGCACCGTTGGCAACAACGCTGGTCTGACCTGCTAAATAACAAACTTCATTCCTATTAAGCAGTATCAGTTTCTGGCCCTCTTCTTGTCACCAATGTCGGGGTTGGGAGACTATGCTCTCCGTCTTCGCATCAGCACACTCGTCTTACTCACGGGTATCTCATGGAGAGGCTCCCTGCCCCCTCTCTGTGAGCATTGTCAGGTTCCAGTGTCTGTTAGAGCATATTCTGTTGGACTGCCCACTCTATCCAACGAGCCGCGCAGAATTTACCTCCAACGGCGTCTTCGCTCTGCGGCCCTTTCTTTACCTTCCCTTCTTGCTGATGGACCCTCCTTTAATCCTGACTCACTCGTTGACTTTGACAGAAACTGACCTACTACACAAACTCTGAAGATTATACCTCTAGCACCTCCCTCAAGTCCCTTCTACCTCGATCTCTTGCTACCACTCTATCCCTTCAGTATCCACTGTCCTGCTGCACTCCATACCCTACTAATCATCCATCACCCCTCTTACAATCCATTCTCCTGCATCCTGTCCTGACCAGCCGCTGTATAACCCCCTGTGGTTTAGCGCTTCTTTTGATTATAATAATAATAGAGTCACTGGACCCCTGTTGCTTAAAAATTTCCAGAGAGTTCTGTTTTCTGGCGAATGTTTTAGGTGTGCTGGCGACAGGGTATGTGTTGAGGACAAGGACAAGATAGTCCTTCAATATTTCGCTAATATCTATACTACTTATTTATCTATCACAATTCATCTAATATGCCATAATAAACAATAATAATATAGAAACATGACATATACTCCTAGAATGAATAAAATATCATTACGAATCTGAGGAGTGGTGTTTGTGGTGTTTGTTGTTGGGTGTATAAAGGACCACTGAAGATACGCCTTAAATAGTGATGACCGCCAGACACATGGCGGTGTTGTCCAGTCGCCTATACAACTCCAACAACATTGGAGGAGGATTAAGTTTCGTGTCGTCATTTTTTCTATGGCTTAATCACTTAACTTACTTGCTACACTGTTAATGCTATGCTTTATTGCTGGCTGGCACTTTAGCCTTTATCAGTTCCTTGTTTTAGTATCACCAACATATCGTAGAATCACTGAATCACTTAAAGACATTCTCCCTAAAGGGTTGGCACTAGGAGCTTTCTTGGGGCCCATGGTGGCTTATTTAGCAGTTGCAAAAAGCACTAAAAACACTGGAATAATGACAAAATGTATGGTATGAATGTGTGGGTGGCGGTCACTCACTGGTAAACAATAGCAGACTGATGCTGAATGGAGTGCCCGGGCCCGCTCAGCCATGCGTACGCATCCGGGACGAATCATTAACTCCGAGCGGATTCGTTAACACCGAGCCAAAGTGACAAAACTTAGCGAACACCAATTTTAACGAACTCCGACGCTAACGAACACCGGGGTTGACTATATATAATAATGTACTATATAATAATTATAATAGACAGCTTCAAAAGGCCATCACTAGATGGCAGTGAATACCACAACAATGCGGGAGGCGGTTTGTGGCCGCCTCCACTGTCACATAATGACATATTTTATTCATTCTAGAATGTTTATGGTTTCATGTTATTTATTTTTTATTTGTCATATTAGATGAATTGTGATAGATAAATAAATTTAGAGTTGATATTAGCCCAAAAAATTCAAAAATTTTTTTTCCCCTTTTAAAAAGACAAATTTCCGCCCCCCCCCTAGAAAGACATTTTTTATTAGTTCAAATATTTTCGGGTTTCTATTTATTTATATTGTTTATTATGCTATTAGATGAATTGTATAGTAAAAAGTGTATAGATAACATTAGAAAAAAATTTTAAAATATTTTTCTTGCCTCCTGAGAGCCAGATCGGATTAATTCCTTTTTTTTAATTTAAAAGGGGGAAAAAAAGACCCCAAAAATGGGAAAACAAATGCGAAAGACGGGAAAAGGGAAATTAAAATTTGAGGTTCCACTGTCGGGGAACCCCATTTGAACACCCCCAAAAATGCCTTTTTTTGTGTTTTTTATTGTGGGGTTTTTTTTAAAAATGTATTTTTGGGGTCTAAAAAGGACTAGAAAAATTTTAAACATTCCCCCGGGGGTTTAAAAATTTTAAAAAAGAGGTTCCACTGTGTGGACCCCACCCTTTTAACACCCCAAAAAATGCCCTTTTTTGTAAGTTTATTATTGTGTCCCTTTTTTAAGTGTTTTTTTGGGGGTCAAAAGGACTAATCAAATTTTTAACTTCCTTTTGGGTTTTTTAAAATTTATAAGTAGAGGTTCCACTTTTGGGGGCCCCTTCAACACCCAAAACCCCCCTCATTCCAAAATTTTTAATGCTGGAATGAGGGTAGGGTTTTGGGGGTTTTAAAGGGGCAAACCATGTTTTGTAATAAAAAAAGAGGAAATCAACTTAATATCTTATTTAGGTAGCATACTATCCGAGGCCTGTGGGCCCTAGGTGTTGAAAGAGACATGAAGGAGGGGTGTATGTATTTGCACTATTGTTTTAAAAAAAATACCTTTTGGGGGGCCCCCTTTTGGGGAAAAAAGGGGGCTATTGGTCTGGGGGTTCCCCCTTTTTGGTCTTTCCCCGAAAAAACCCCAATTTTCCCCCCAACCTACCCCCCCCCCCCCCCCCTTTTTTTTTCCTTTTTCCCCCTTTTCCCCCTTTTTCCCCATCCCTTTTGTGTCTCGGGGGCCCCCCTCTGGCATTAGGGTTTGGGGGGGGGGGGAAAAGGGGGGAATCCCCCGGGGGTCCCGGGTGTGGTGTGGTTTGCCAGGGAACGAATTGTCGGGAGGTGCCCATTCCCTTCCCGGATTTCCAAAGTGGGGGGGTTGTCCTGCAGATGAGGGGCCCCCGGGGGCCCCTTGGCTGGAGGGGGCACCCAAAGGGGAGGATGTTTTGGAGGGTTTTTCTGACAGCCCTTTTTTTTGCCCCAAAAAGGGGCCGGAGAGTGGGGCTGACCCCATGCTGGTTTATTGGCGTGAAGGGTGGGTTGGCACGGGTTCCATGCCATCTTCACTGCTCGGGGTTTTTGGGGGGCCCCCTTTTTTTTTTGTTTAAAAAAAAAAAAAGGCGATAACACGGAAGAAGCACCACTATCATGGAGTCTTCGTGTCCCTCCTTCCCCCCAGGCCCCTTTTATCCCACATCCTGTTCTGACCTTTCTTAGGGCCTTCCCAGACTCCCCATACCCTGTACCTTCTGTGGGATGCCCATCACCTAGGGGGGGTTTTTTTTTAAAAAGCCGCTGCTTCTTGCCCCCCTTTTTTAACAATCCCCCCCGGGGCTTCCTCAATACGGTGAAGGTTTTTTTAAATGTTCAAAAAACCCCTCTGATGACGGTTCTTTGATGCCCCCCCCAAAAAAACGACCGGGGGAACCCCCTCCTTTCCCACAATGTCTTCAAGTAGGGGACTAAATTTTTTTTCCCTACAACCATTCTCCAACTAATTATCTTTCAATATTGGTAAACCCCTTTTTTTAAAACATGTTTAAAATTTTTTCAGCTTTCAAAAAAAAGAGGTTTTTTTTGAATTCAGAAAAGCCCATGTTTCTCCCATATAACTTCCAAGATAAATTTCAGTCACAGTTCATAAGTTTCCCAAAATTTTGGGTGGCACTGGGGTTTTTTCCCCCAAATTATGGAGTGATTTTCTGTCTTTTGGGGTTTTTAAAAAATTAGCCCTTCGGGACCTTCCAATGGATACATACATCCCCTGCTCGGGGGGAGAGGGCCCAGTAAATCGCCCGCAACCCGAACCGAACTCCTGTCCTCCGTTTATGTTGGGGCCATCACCTAGAGGTCCGTAAAAAGCCCCCACTCCCAAAAAGTGTCGTAATTGGGCGCTTGGGGGACCCCACTAAATACTGCAGACTGCGGGGGATCCCCTCTGCAGTGCCCATATCATACCAATCATCTTGGTTTTTCCCCTTTTCTCAAAAACAAGAATTCGTCATTTTCACGCCGTTGTCAAATCATCGTAATGAACAAAAACAATTTTAAAGGGGAGTGGGGGCCCTTTTTCATGGCTGTCTCCCAGCCTGCCTTCCCGGAAAAAAAAATTTTGTTCCATTCTCGGGGAGCCCAGAGATCTTCAACCTTTTTTAGTCCTCCCACCTCCCCAAACCCCCCGAACCATGCTTCCGGGGGGGCCCGTTTCTTTCTTTTTTTTGGGTTTTTTCCCCGAAACTACCGCCACACCCTTCCTACTTCTGCTGCTTCATCTCGTCGCTAGTTTCTCCCCAGAGATCTGCAAGCCTACACCTTCTTGGGTTTTCACCTGTAAATTGAATCTATCTTCACCCAGGCGCCTGGCCCCACCCCCCTTTTTAGCCCCACATGAAGGTGGAGGTTCACCCCCATCCCCCTTCTCCTGTTTTTTCCCGTTTCTTCCCAGTTACCCTTTCCCAAAACCCCCCTTTCCCCACTGTTACACACAGGACTCTTTTTGTCCCCACAGACGCACCCCCAGGCTATTCCCCCCCTCTCAGACCTTGGGCCCCCCTAGTTACCCGACTTACTTTCTCACCCCCCCTGTCTCAAATCATGGTATTGGTATCTTCCTTATCCGCTGAGAAACTATTCCCCCCAAATTGGGGGGCGAAACCCCCCATGGCCACCGACGCGCCCACTTCTACCCCCTTCACGATTCTCGCAAAATCTTTTTTTCCGGGATTCTGATTCCTCCTTGCACCCTTTCCCCCCCCTTTCCCGATCCTAAAGCCCATAGATTTTTCGCCCTTTTTTGACATTCGTGTTTTTTAATGTCTTTTTTCAATGGAATATTTGGGGTAGGGGGAATCAGGGGGAAAACCCGTGTTACCCCCCAGTTTTCCCCCCCATGTGTTGGGACAAGAGCCCAAAATTCGTTCAGGTTTTTTGTCCCGCCCAGTGCTGTTCATTCTTTTTGACCTTTTCCTGATGAATCATTTAATGAGACGGGTTTTTTTTTTGATATACCGATCAACAAGTTTTTTTTCGTTCTCTGCAACACTGCAAAGTATTTTTTTACAGATTTTAAGTTTGCTCTTTCTTTCTCCCTCCCCATTCTGTTCTGGTTTTGCGTTTTATCTCTTTCTACCGTTGCCCATCTTGTTAGTTGATTTTAATGCCCATCATCTTTTTGGGGGAAAGGGGCCCCCGTGACTCGGGTATTGTTTTGGGGGCCTTCTCGCTTCTCATATTCTTCATGTTTTAAAACAGGTGCTCCACCCCTTTTGACTCTGCATTGATCTTTTTATCTTCCCCGTCAATTCACTTGATTTCTTGGTCTGTCCTCCCAAATTTCACGACAGTGATCCCTTTTTCCCCCTTTTTACTTCTGCTCATATTCCCGACGCCTGTAGTCCCTTGGCTATTTGAGAGCGATTAGGACTTATATTCTCATCTTTCTACCTTTTTTGGGGGGACCCCCTTTTTTCCTCTATTGATGAACTGGGAAACCCGTTTTCGACCTTAGTTTTAACCCCGGGGGGGGGGTTTTATTCCCAAACCTACAGGCATTCTCAGACATGGGGCCGGGGGTTTCCAGGGCCCCCGCAGTATTTTAAACATGCTGTGTGGGGGACAGTATAATTGGGCCTCAGAGGTCTTTTGGGTTTTAAGGGGGGAAAAGGTCCCCTAAAAGGGGCGCTAAAAAACCCCCTTTTTGCCAAGACTAAGCCTACCATTACCCCGCTTTCCCAGGGGGGTTTGGGGAAAAAAGGGACGGGGAAAGGGGGAGGTGCCCGGGCCCAGCTCCCCTTTTGGGGTTGTTTTGGGGTTTTAAAATTTAAACCTTTGGTTGCCTGGAAATGGAACTTTTTGCAAAACTCCCAAGGGTTCACCTTTGT
>WNWK01027381.1:0-26351 GCA_009830355.1 Cherax destructor
TGTGAAACTGAAAACATTGTATTTGACTCTGGGGGGAGACCTATTTAAAAAAAAGGGGCATTTTGTTGTTGGTTATCTTTAGACCCGATACAGGGACCCTCGGTTTTCGTTAAAAATTTTTTTCCCCAAATGCTTTTTAGTGCCGTTACCAAATGAATTTATTCTCTAAGGAAAAATGTAAATTAGATTAGTCATTTCAGCCCCCAAAAAAAACATAAAAAACCCTTCCCGAAAATACACTTACTAAATGTTCGGGGTTTGGGATGAAAAAAAAACCCAAAAGGCCCCCCTTTTTTAAAAAATACAAATGGTCATGGTCCCATTTGCCCCCACTACCATAACAACAAAACTGGGGGGGAAAGTATTTTCCCAAAAAATTTAAAAAAAGGGGGAACATGTCTAAAAATTAGGGTTAACAATTTAAAAGTTAGGGTAAAAAAGGAGACCCAAAATAACTAAAAGATTTTTACCAGGTAAATCGCCGGCTGTGATGGATTGGGGGGGGAAATGGGCCCCCCAAAAGAAACAGTCTGGTTGCCCGGGGCAAGCAAGATGGTCTGGCCCATGGCCGGGCTCTTTGAGTAGTGAGACCGAAACTTGAAGGTTGCTGTATTGCTTGTTTGTTGGTGGTCTTTTTTGGCAATTCTGAGGGGGGGTCTGATTGTGCCTCCCTTCAGGAAATTCAAGGTGGTGCAGTATTTCTGCCCTAAAAAATCCCTCTCTATTGGGGGTTATAACTACCATGGTTTTTTTCCCCAAAAGGTTTTGAGATCTGTCCCTTCTAGTCACTTTCAAATGATGTGCCTGGCAGTTTGTGTTTTGCATTGACATTTCAAGTAAAAAAAAAAGGAAAATGACACAATCCTTTGTCAGGGGGTCTTAGCAACAGTCTATCAAGACTTGCCAAAAAAAATTTTAAAGACTGAGGGACTTATCACCTCAGACATTATCTTCATATCTCCCCCTGTCTCCAGTTTTTTCTTTGTATTGCAATGATAAAGTCATAGTTTTCAAACATCTGCATAATAAAGTTAGTCAAAAAAGTAAGTAAAAGGGGTTTTTTCAGGTATCCCAAAAAACATTTACATACATTATCATACATAGCAGCATATGTGTAGAACCTAGGATAACCAAAAGTCAGACAGGATGACTTTATTTCATTAGGGTCCCTTAAGTGTTACATACTTGTAGCAGCAGTCTTGATAAAGACAAGCCACTGTCTAAGTTAATGTTTATACACTTTCTTCTGTCACGTGTGGACAGGTATGTGAGTGTTGCCTGCCAGGCCACTGTGTCCGTGGCCTGGTAGGCCTTTTGCCTCTCTCTTTACAATGAAGTGTCTGTGGTTTGATCCCCGGCTATGGTGGAAACATTTTGGCGTTTTTCCTTGCTGATGTCGTTAACTTGGCTGGTAGGTACCTGGGTGTTAGTTGACTGGTGTGAGTAGCATCTGGGGACAAGATTTAAGAACCAGAATGGAAATAAGACAGTCGCCAGTGATGCACTGACATTCTTGGATTATCCTGGGTAGGCCAACCTCTGGGGTTAAAAATCCCAACAAATTTTATCTTTAAATATACTGGCTGCAATAAATTACAAATAAAGTACATTTTAGAAAAACTAAATATTAGAAAAAATAAATACAGTAGGAAACTGAATTTCCTTTTACATTGGATATCAAACTTTTGGATTTAGGAGACACTTTTGGGCAAAATTTTGTGAATTTGGACCTTGTCCAGGTGCACGTATCAGATGCTTCCACCTGCCGGGCGCCGCCTCAGTCTGGCTCTGTCACTGGTTGAGTGAGCATTCATTGAAACATTTCATGAATTTTTGTGTGTTTATTGATTGTGAATGTGAAATAAGCCCCATGGGCCCAAAGAAAGTTCCTGAGTGCCAGCCCTTTAGTAAAGGGGTGAAACACGATAGGAATTCGAAAGGGTGTGAAAAATACAAAAGTAGTGTACATTTAGTCTTGCTTGCCAGGATGTATGGGAAGTTGAAATCAACAATCTTTTCCATCCTGTAGAAAATGAAATCAAAAGGAAGCTAAGAGTTGCGAAGGGGTAGAACATGCTAGCAGAGCAGAGATCACAAACAATTGGGAGTATTGGAGGATTGTTGTTGGTGTGGATCAGCGAAAAACAGTTGTGGCGGAGATAGTGTTGTGGAGTCGATCATCTGCGAAAAGGCAGGCAGTTATATGCGGATCTCGTAAGAAAATGCCTGGAGCAGAGTGCCACAAATCTTAGAGACGCCAAACAGGACTCTCCTGGACAGATTTTTAGTGTGACAGGGAGTCAGTGCCAGTAAAAGACAAAGAAGGAAGTAGCCTGAGGAGGATCTTTGTCTATGAAGTCCTTATGGAGGAGGATTCCTTTCGAGCAATAACCTCAACTCTCTCTTCCCTCTAGCCTTCTTCAATACGCCAAATCTTCAATAAAGGTATGTAATGTTCATTTATCATTACAAAATTGAGTGCTTTATCTTTATTTTCCATTGTTTTCTGTGTGTAAAACTATAGTTATTCTTTAAAAATGAATTTTTTTGAATATTTTTAGGTGTTTGAAGCAGTTATTTGTGTTGTTGGCCCCATTATGGAAATATTACTTGAGTTTCATACTTTTCGGATTTAGAATGACATTCTGGAACGGATTAGAAATGCAATCCGAGGTTCCACTGTACAGTGGACCCCGAGTAACATAAAAACTTCATTCCAGGCATGCTCAAGTGCCTTCATTGCGAGCAATTTGCTCCCATAAGGAATAATGTCAAATAGTTAATCTCTTCAAACCCCAAAATGCAGCCACAATGACACAATATTATACTTACATAATTGTACGATTTCGGTGTTCGTTACTAGGAGTCCCATGACATATGTTATTTGTCTATAATATTTATAGAATATTAAATTTAGCTAGAAAAAAAAATTGATTTGAATTTAAAATATAACTCAAGGTTTCTTTTTGCTCATTTATACCATAGTATAAAATCAGCATGATTTTTAAAGTGATAAGTTGAGGACAAATCAGCTAGCAATATCAGTTATACTTTCAGAAGAAGCAGCTGACAGCTGAGCATGGAAGTTAAAAGGTCAAACTGGTGTTTTGACGAAAGATAACAAAGATGTACAGAGGAACTTTCCCTGTGGGAGGAGGAAGTTTCATCACCCATCTTAAGTTTGAGGTATGGTTTGCTACACTTGATAGTTGGTGGTGTACATAATAACAACATATAGCTGCTGGAGTGAAGTTCAACACCCTGACTTCTACAAAGTAAAGGCCTTGATTTAATGAACTATGTCACTATAGTACAGTAGACCATTTATATTACACATATTTAATAATAATAATAATAATAATAATTTATTTAGACATCTGTCAAGAAATTTTACTCAAAACAAGAAAAATTTTTGGGATGAGATAAACAAGGTAAGAAAGCCTAGGGAGCAAAATGGATTTGTCAGTTAAAAACAGGTAGGAAGTTAGTGGATGGGGCTGAAGGTGTGGGTAGATCGGCGGGGGAATATTTTGGGGAACTTTTAAATGTCGATGAAAAGGAAGTAGTGATTTCATGTACTGGCCAGGGAGGTACAACATCGTTTAGGAGTGAAGAGCAGGATGTAGTGTGGGAGAGTCGTGACATTCGTAGAATGACAGGGGTAAAACGGCTGGAACTGACGGGATCATGACAGAAGGATAAAAGCAGGGGGATATAGTGTTGGGTGGTTGGTATTTTTGTTTAATAAATGTATGAAAGAGGGAAGGTACCTAGGGATTGAGGGGAAACATTTATAGTTCCTTATATAAAGGAAGGGATAAAAGAGAGTGTAAAAATTATAGGGAATAAGTTTCTGGGTATACCGGGTAAAGTGTATCGGGTTTTATTGAAAGAATTAGGGGGTAAGACAGAATAGGATTGCAGATGAGAAAGGGAGGCTTTATGGGTGGGGGGATGTGTAGATAAAAGTGTTTACAGTGAAGCATTATGAACAGTATTTAGATAAAGGTAGAATTTTTTTGCATTTATGGATTTGAAAAGGCATATGATAGAGTGGATGGAGCATGGCCAAATGTTGCAATTATGGAATAGGAAATGGTACGAAGGCTGAAAAAGGTTTTTATGAGGATAGTGAGGCTCAGGTTAGGGTGTGTAGGAGAGGGAGATTACTTCCCGGAAAAAATAGGTCGGGGGCAGGGATGTGTAATGTCACCATGGTTTTTTTTAATATATTTATAGATATTTAAAAAAGAAAAGTGGGGTTTAATGGTAGACAGCAACCCAGGGAGTACTACCGTCCTGCCAGGTGACTGTGAAACAGAAACCTGAAACTGTTTACATGATGGTAGGATTGCTGGTGTCTTTTTTCTGTCTCATAAACACGCTGGATAACAGGTATATCTAGCTACTTCTACTTAAGCTTTAGGTCACACTACACTGGCATACACATGCATATATATACATACACACATCTAGGTTTTCTTCTTTTCTTAATAGCTCTTGTTCTTTTTATTTTCTCTATTGTCCATGGGAAGTGGAAAGAATCTTTCCTCCGTAAGCCATGCGTGAATAGTATGAGCGACTAAGATGCGGGAGCAATGGGCTAGTAACCCCTTCTCCTGTACAAATCTACTAAAAACGAGAAGAAGAAAAACTTTATAAAATTGGGGTGTCTGAATGTGCGTGGATGTAGTGCGGATGATAAGAAGAGATGATTGCCGATGTTATGAATGAAAAGAGTTGGATGTCCTGGCCTAAAGCGAAACAAAGCTGAAGGGGTAGGCGAGTTTCAGTGGGGAGAAATAAATGGGATTAAGTCAGGAGTATCTGAGAGTTAGAGCTAAGGAAGGGGTAGAATAATGTTGAAGGATCAGTTATGGAAGGAAAGAGAATATAAATGTGTAAATTCAAGGATTATGTGGATTAAAATAAAGGGTCGGATGCGAAAAGTGGGTCATAATAAGCGTGTATGCACCTGGAGAAAGAGGAGTGTAGAGGGAGAGAGAGATTTTGGGAGATGTTAAGCGAATGTATAGGAACTTTTGAACCAAATGAGAAGTAATTGTGGTAGGGGACCTAAATGCTAAAGTGGGAGAAACATGCAGAGAGGGTGTAGTAGGTAAGTTTGGGGTGCCAGGTGTAAATGATAATGGGAGCCTTTGATTGAACTTTGTATAGAAAGGGTTTAGTTATAGGTAATACATATTTTAAGAAAAGAGGATAAATAAGTATACAAGATATGATGTAGGGTAATGACAGTAGTTTGTTGGACTATGTATTGGTAGATAAAGACTGTTGAGTAGACTTCAGGATGTACATGTTTATAGAGGGCTACAGATATATCAGATCACTTTTGAGTTATAGCTACAGTGGGAGTAAAAGGTAGATGGGATACAAGGAAAATAGAATCAGTAAGTAAAAGAGGTGAAGGTTTATAAACTAAAGAGGAGGCAGTTAGGGTAAGATATAAACAACTATTGGAGGATGAGATGGGCTAGTGAGGTGTAGGCAATGGGGTCGAAAATGTATGGGGTAGATTTAAAAATGTAGTGTTAGAGTGTTCAGCAGAAGTTTGTGGTTACAGGCGAGTGGGTGCAGGAGGAAGAGGCGATTGGTGGAATGATGATTAAAAAGAGAGTAGTAAGGAGAAAAAGTTAGCATATGAGAGGTTTTACAAAGTAGAAGTGATGCAAGGAGGGGAAGAGTATATGGAGAGAGAAAAAGAGAGGTTAAAGTGGTGAAGCAATGTAAAAAGAGCAGATGAGAGAGTGGGTGAGATGTTATCAGCAAATTTTGTTGAAAATAAGAAAAAGTTTTGGAATGAGATTAATAAGTTGAGGAAGCCTAGAGAACAAATGGATTTGACAGTTAAAAATAGGGAGAGTTATTAAATGGAGAGTTAGAGGTATCGGGAAGATGGAGAGAATATTTTGAGGATTTGTTAAATGTTGATGAAGACAGGGAAGCTGTGATTTCGTGTGTAGGGCAGGAGAATAACATCTTGTAGAAGTGTGGAAGAGCCAGTTGTGGGTGTAGGGAAGTTCGTGAGGCAGTGGGTAGAATGAAGGGAGTAAGGCAGCTGGGATTGATGGGATAAAGATAGAAATGTTAAAAGCAGGTGGGGATATAATTTTGAGTGGTTGGTGCTATTATTTAATAAATGTATGGAAGAGGTAAGGTACCTAAGGGATTGGCAGAGGCGTGTATTGTTCCTTTGTATAAAGGCAAGGGGACAAAAAGAGTGCAAAAATTATAGGGGAATAAGTCTGTTGAGTGTACCTGGTAAAGTGTATGGTAGAGTTATTATTGAAAGAATTAAGAGTAAAACAGAAAGCAGGATAGCAGATGAACAAGGGGCTTTAGGAAGGTAGGGGTGTGTAGACCAAGTGTTTACAGTGAAACATATAGGTGAACAGTATTTGGATAAGGGTAAAGATGTTTTATGGCATTTATGGATTTGGAAAAGGCGTATGATAGGGTAGATAGGGAGCAATGTGGCAGATGTTGCAGGTGTATGGAATAGGAGGAAGGTTACTGAGAAAGCAGTGAAGAGTTTTTATGAGGATAGTGAGGCTCAGGTTAGAGTGTGTAGGAGGAAGGGGACTATTTCCCAGTAAAAGTGGGCCTTAGACAAGGATGTGTGATGTCACCGTGGTTGTTCAATATATTTATAGATGGGGTTGTAAGAGAAGTGAATGCGAGGGTCTTGGCAAGAGGTGTTGGGCTAAAAGATAAAGAAGCAAATACAAAGTGGGAGTTGTCACAGTTGCTTTTGCTGATGACACTGTGCTTTGGGAGATTCTGAAGAGAAGCTGCAGAGGTTGGTGGATGAATTTGGTAGGGTGTGTAAAGAAAGAAAATTGAAAGTGAATATAGGAAAGAGTAAGGTGATGAGGATAACAAAAAGAATAGGTGACGAAAGATTGGATATCAGATTGGAGGGAGAGAGTATGGAGGAGGTGAATGTATTCAGATATTTGGGAGTGGACATGTCGGCGGATGGGTCTATGAAGGATGAGGTGAATCATAGGTGATGAGGGAAAAGGGTGAGTGGAGCACTTCGGAGTCTGTGGAGACAAAGAACCTTGTCCATGGAAGTAAAGGGGAATGTAGAGTATAGTTATACCAACGCTCTTATATGGGTGTGAAGCATGGGTGATGAATGTTGCAACGAGGAGAAGGCTGGAGGCAGTGGAGATGTCATGTCTGAGGTCAATGTGTGGTGTGAATATAATGCAGAGAATTCGGAGTTTGGAAATTAGGAGAGTGCGGGATTACCAACGATTGTCAGAGAGCTGAGGAGGGGTTGTTGAGTGGTTTGGACATGTGAGAGAATGGAACGAGACAGAGTGACTTCGAGTGTATAAATCTGTAGTGGAGGAAGGCGGGGTAGGGGTCGGCCTAGGAAAGGTTGGAGGAGGGTAAAGGAAGTTTTGTGTGCGAGGGCTTGGACTTCCAGCAAGCATGTGTGAGCGTATTTGATAGGAGTGAATGGAGGCATATGGTTTTAATACTTGACGTGCTGTTGGAGTGTGAGCAAGTAACATTTATGAAGGATTCAGAGCCGGCAGGCCGGACTTGAGTTCTGGAGATGGGAAGTACAGTGCCGGCACTCTGAAGGAGGGTGTTAATGTTGCAGTTTATAACTGTAGTGTAAAGCACCCTTCTGGCAAGACAGTGATGGAGTGAATGATGATGAAAGTTTTCTTTTGGGCCACCCTGCCTTGGTGGGAATCGGCCGATGTGTTAATAAAAAAAAAAAATAATTAAATGCAAAATGGGAGTTGACACGTTACTTTTTGCTGATGATACTGTGCTTATGGGAGATTCTAAGAAAAGTTGCAAGAGTTAGTGGCGAGTTTGGGAGAGTGTGTAAAGGTAGAAAGTTAAAAGTGAACATAGATAGAGTAAGGTGATGAGGGTATCAAACGATTTAAATAAAGAAAAATTGGATATCACATTGGAGAGAGGATTATGGAAGAAGTAAATGTTTTCAGATATTTGGGAGTTGACGTGTCAGCGGATGGGTTTATGAAGGATGGGGTTAACCATAGAATTGATGAAGGAAAAAAGGTGAGTGGTGCATTGAGGTATCTGTGGAGACAAAAGTTATCCATGGAGGCAAAAGGGAATGTGAAAGTATAGTGGTACCAACACTCTTATATGGGTGTGAAGCATGGGTTGCAAATGCTGCAGCAGGAGGAGGCTGGAGGCAGTGGAGATGTCCTGTCTAAGGGCAATGTGTGAGTGTAAATATTATGCAGAAAATTCGGAATGTGGAAATTAGGAGAAGGTGTGGAGTTACTAAAGTATTTGTCAGAGGGCTGAAGAGGGTTGTTGAGGTGGTTTGGTCATTTAGAGAGAATGGATCAAAGTAGAATGACTTGGAGAGCGTATAAATCTGTAGGGAAGGAAGGCAGGGTAGGGGTCATCCTAGAAAGGTTGGAGGAAGGGAGTAAAGGAGGTTTTGTGGGCGAGGGCTTGGACTTCACAAGCATGTGTGAGCGTGTTAGATAGGAGTGAATGGAGACGAATGGTTTTAGGACATGACGATCTGTTGGAGTGTGAGCAGGGTAACATTTTGTGAAGGATTCAGGGAAACCAGTTAATTGATTTAGTTGGACTTGGAGTCACAAATGGGAAATACAATGCCTGCACTTTAAGGAGGGTCTGAGATAGTGACAGCTGGGAAAGGGGCTATTCTCAGCTGTCGTATCTGACTCCTCTTGCAAAGACAGTGATTATGTATGAGTGTGGTGAAAGTGTTGAATGATGAGTGAAGAGTATTTTCTTTTGAGGGATTTTCTTTCTTTTGGGTCACCCTGCCTCGGTGGGGAGGTGACCGACTTGTTGAAAAAAAAAAAAAAACTTTCAATGTTGTACTACATGAATTGGAATAAATAGAGTGTACATATAAAGCCTAATATGCACAGGCATTGTGGGCATTCTTAAGGAGTAATTAACATTAGACTACATGGTAAAATTATAGTTGATAATTTTGCAGCAGTCTAGTGTAATCTTACAATCTCAGTAGGAGCTTTGTGCATGTGAGTACCTTTTTCAACAAGTGTTGAAGCAAGTGACAAAGAAAATCCCCAAAATACTTTCATCATCATTCAGCACTCACCACATATTACATAATCAACTGATAACAGAGAGAACTCAGATACGGTTGTTATTATCTCAGACACCCTCCTTAAATGCGGGCATTGTGTTTGGGACAAGTCAGCAAATCAGTGCTGTTTCCTGATCTTTTTAAATGTACCTCTCTCATCGGCAGATGTCTGTGCAAGAACGCTAATCTCCATTCAATGCATCTGGCTGGCTCACGCGTCTTTGCTGAAGTCCCAGGCCCTATCCATGCCTCAAACACTTTTCACAGGATGACTGCCTACCTTTCTACGGAGTATAGGCTCTCCAAAATCATTCTGCGATCCATTCTCTCTGAATGACTGGAGACCACCTCAACGACCCACTCTCTTCGCCTCTGACAAGGCTACTTGTGCTCACTGCCTCTGAGCTCAGCTAGTTTCAGTACCAAAAATCATTGCACTGCCCTGGGGCAAGGACATCTCCACCTCAGGCATGCAACCCATGCTTCACTCCCATACTCATCAGTAACACTATAACATGCATTCTCTTTGCCTCCATCTGCATTTTTGAGCTCTGAACTGCCTCAATGCGCCACTCACTGTAATTCTATAGTTAACACTCGTCCTTCATGAAACCCGTCGTGACACGCTCCCAAAGGTTTCTTAGAACATTGCTTCTTTCCATAATCTCTCTCCAATGTGACAGAACATAACCCCATTTAAAATCGTTTGATACCTAGTCACCTTACTCTTATTTCTATGTTCACTTCAACTCTGCCGCACACTCTCCCAAACTCAAATCACTGGCTGCAGCTTCTTTAAGTCATCATCAGCAAATGTGTGTCAACTCCCATTTACATTTATTATTTTTTGTAACACGTATTCAAGCGAGTGACGAAAAGAAAACAAATGTCATCCTCCATCATATCTTGCCAGAAGAGTGCTTTTACCCAGTTATAAAACTGCTGGCATGCCCTCCTTTCCCAGGTGCGGCTGCTGTCACTCCCATCTCGAGTCGACCATAGCATTCAGATCAGCCTTCATGCCATCACACTCAGTGTGGCGTGAGTGTTAAACCGCGCGCTCACATCTTTCACACATGCTGCTCAACCACTTGCCTCTTCTTCCCTCCACTCCAGCACGCTCCTGGGACAGCCACCACCGCGCTGCACTCACTGCAGTTATGCGCTCTCGGCTCATACCGTGCGTTCATTCTGCAAGTGTCCCAGGCCTCAGCAACCCTCTCCTTCTCTGAACAATCGTTTTGGCCAATCCGCACTCTCTGAGGCTCCGAGATTCTCTGCGTCTCACGCCACACGATGAGCGCCTCGGGCAACATCTGCCCTCAAGCTGCTTCTCCTCGTGCAACCATCTGCCACGTGCCCTGCACGCCGTATAGGGCGTTATTATAACATGCCATCGCGGTCCTCTTCTTCACGTGGACAAGACGCTGTCCCGCAGCTCCGGGTGCCACCCCTCATCGAGTGCAGTGATTGCATAAACCCATCCGCGGCAGCCATCTGGCACCTCTGCTCTCGCGCCAATCTGATATCCAGCTCCACCGTCTGGCATCAGCAAAAGCAGCTGTGACAGCCTTTATTTAACTGGCAGCCTTTCTTGCCAGAACCTGGCATTCGCTGCGGCCCATCTATAAATATATTGGTAACCACGATGACATCCCCACATCACCTGATACAAGACCCACTTGCTGGGGAAATGTCCACTGCACATGACCTGAGCTCATATCACCATCAGCTCTTCACGCTGCTCTGCATCATACATGCCCCGCCAAATGTGCTCACAGCTCTTTTACCATAGTTTGTTCATAATTTCACTGTAAACACTGGTCCTGTTCATCCTCTTCTGACACACACTCTTCAATTCTTCAGTAATAACTCTACCGCCACGCTACCGGGCTGCACTCAACCGAACTTATTCCCCTGCCAATTTTGCACTCTCTTTGTCCCCCTTTATACTATACAAAGGGCAATACACGCTATACTACCAGATTACCCTCTTCCATTGCATTTTGTTAGTGGCCAAAAGCTTATGCTCCAGTACTGGCTATTTCATCTTTATCCCATCAATCAACTACTACCCCTTCATTCTACCCACACTGCCTCACAGAGCTGCCTACACCTTTATCTTCCACTCCTACAAGATGTTATTCTCCTTACCTGCAAAATGCAAACCTATCTTCATCAATATTTAACAAATCCTCAAAATATTCTCATCTTTGATACCTCTAACTTTCTCCATTTAACTCTCCTCTCTATTTTTAACTGCCCTCATTTTGTTCTCAAAGCCCTCAACTTATTAATCTCTTTCCCAAAAATTTTTTCTTATTTTCAACAAATTTTTGATAACATCACCCTCTCATCTGCTCTCTTTTTACTTTTGCTTCCCCACTCTTTTAACCTCTCTTTTCTCTCCATATACTCTTCCCTCCTTGTCACTTCTACTTTGAAAAAACCTCTCATATCAAATTTTTTCTCCTTCTACTCTCTTTACATCATCTTTCCCCCTTCGCCCCTTTTCCCCTCCTGCCCTGCCTGTAACCAAAACTTCTGCTGAACACTCCCTTTCATTTTTAAATCTACCCCATACTTTTTCAACCACTTTGCCCCCACCTCTCACTAACCCATCTATCCTCCAATATTTTTATATTTTCCCTAACTGCCTCCTCTTTTATTTTTAAAAACCTTCACCTCTTTTTTCTTACTGATTCTATTTTCCTTTACCCCTTCCTTTTCTCCACTGCTTTGTTAAAAAAATAATCTGTTTATTTTAGCCCCCTCTATAAACATGTACTTCCTGAAGTCTACTCAACAGTTTTTTTATCTACCAAAAATAAATCCAACAAACTCTGTCATTACGCCTACATCATATCTTGTATACTTTTTATCCTCTTTTTCTTAAAATATGTATTACCTATAACTAAACCCTTTCTATACAAAGTTCAATAAAAGGGCTCCATTATCTTTTTGGGCACCTAAACTTACCTACCCCCCTCTCTGCATGTTTCTCCCTTTTGGGTCCCCCACAATTACTCTCTCATTTGGTTCAAAGTTCCTATACATTCAGTTAACATCTCCCCAAAATCTCTCTCTCTCCTCTACATCCTCTCTTCTCCGGGGTGCATAAACATTATGACCCACTTTTCGCATCAAACCCTTATTTTAATCCACATAATCCTTGAATTTACACATTTATATTCCCTCTTTTCCCTTTCCCATAACTGATCCTTCAACATTATTGCTCCCCCTTCCTTAGCTCTAACCCCTCTCAGATACCCCTGACAATCCCATTTATTTCTCCCCACTGAAACTCGCCTCCCCCTTCAGCTTTTTTTCGCTTAGGGCCAGGACATCCGCTTCTTTTCATTCATAACATCGGAAATCATCTCTTTCTTATCACCCATATCAATCCACGCACATTCAGACACCCCAATTTTATAAGTTTTCTTCTTCTCGTTTTAGTAGATTTGTCCAGGAGAAGGGGTTACAAATTTTGTTCCCAGCATCTTAATTGCCTCATGAGCCGCAGCAACTGAAGGAAGATTTTTTCCACTTCCCCATGGACAATAGAAAAATAAAAAGAACAAGGCTATTAAGAAAAGAAAAAAAACCTGGGTATGTGTATGTATATATATGCATGGGGCCAGTGTAGGTGACCTAAAGTGTAAGTGAAGTAGCTAGATATACCTGTTATCCGGGTGTTTATGGACAGAAAAGACACCAGCAACCCTACCATCATGTAAAACAGTTTCAGGTTTCTGTTTTCACGGGTCACCTGGCAGGACGTGTACCTCCCCGGGTGGTTGCTGTCTCCACCTCTCCCCAACACAACATTTACTTCTTTTTCAACCCCCCATAAATATATTAAACAACCATGGGAAAATTCACATCTGTCTAAGACCTACTTTTTCCGGAAGTAATCTCCCCCTCCCCACCTAACCTGAGCCTCCTATCCTCATAAAAAATCTTTACAGCCTTCAGTAACTTATATATTCCATATCTTACAAAATTTCACATTGCTCCCCCTTTCCCCTCTATCATATCCTTTTTAAATCCATAAATGCAATAAAAACTTCTCTGCCTTTATCTAAATGCTTCACATATATGCTTCCCGTAAAAACTTGATCTAAAATCCCCTACCCCACTCTAAAGCCTCCTTGCTCATCTAATCCTACTCTCTTCAAACCCCTAATTCTTTTAATAATAACCCCGCCCCCTACACTTTACCTGGTATACTCAGTAAACTTTTTTCCTTAATTTTATCTCTTATCCCTTCCCCTTTTTATAAATTTTTACATTCCCCTCAATCCCTGGTACCTTCCTCTTTCATACATTTTATTAAACAAAAATAAAACTCCAACACTATATCCCCTGTTTAACTGCAGTCCCCTCAGTTCCATTTCTTTACCCTGTCATTCTCTTGCCTTTCACCTCCCCACACTCATCCTGTCTTTCCCCCTAGCGATGTTGTCCCCCCAGCCATTCTGAAAATTTCCCCTCCCCTTTTTCATCGACATTTAAAAAATTCCTCAAAATATTCCCCCCATCACCCAAAATTCAGCTCCCCATCTACTAACTTCCCCACTCTGTTTTTAACTGACAAATCCATTGTTCCTAAACCTTTTTTTTGTTTATCTCATAAAAATTTTTTTTGTTTTCGAAAATTTCTTTGACAGATGTCTAAAATTTTTTTATATTTATTAAATATGTGTTTAAAATAATGGTCACTGTCTATAGTGACATAGTTCATTAAATCAAGGTTTTTACTTTGTAGAAGTCAGTGTTGAACTTCACCCCGCAGCTATATGTTGTTATTATGTACACAACTATCAAGTGTAGCAAGCCATACCTCAAACTTAAGATGGGTGATGAAACTTTCCTCTTCCCCATAGGAAAGTTCCTCAACATCTTTGTTCTCTTCCGTCAAACACTAGTTTGACCTTTTACCATGCTCAGCTGTCAGCTGCTTCTTCTGGAAAGTATAACTGGATGCATGATTTGTCCTCAACTTCATCACTTTAAAATCATGCTGATTTTATACTATGGTGTAAAGAGCAAAAGAAACCTTGAGTTATATTTTAAATTCAAATCAAATTTTTTCTAGCTAAATTTAAATATTCTGTAAATATTATAGACAAAATAACATATACAGTGGACCCCCAGATGAACACCTCGGAAATCGTACAATTATGTAAGTATAATATTGTAAGTGCTTGTGGAAGTGTATTTTTGGGGTTTGAAATAGACTAACCTATTTGACATTATTCCTTATGGGATAAATTCGTTGAGTAATGGCACTTGAGCAGGCGTCTGGAATGAAGTTTTTATGTTACTCGGGGTCCACTGTACAGTGGAACCCAGTTCATGCTTAATCCGTTCCAGAGGTCATTCCTAAATCGAAAGTATGAAAACCGAGTAATATTTCCCATACGAAATAATGTAAATACAAATAATCTGTTTCAAACACCCAAAAATATTCACAAAATTCATTTTTAAAGAATAACTATAGTTTACATACAGAAAACAATGGAAAATAAATATAAAGCACTAATTTTAATGATAAATGAACATTACATACCTTTATTGAAGATTTGTTGGCGTATTGAAGAAGGCGAGGAGGGAAGAGAGTTGAGGTTATTGTTTGGAAGGAATCCTCCTCCATAAGGACTTCAGGTATAAAAAGATCTCTCTGGGGTTACTTCCCTTCTTTGTCTTTTACTGGCACTGGACCCCTGTCACACTAAAAATCTGTCCAGAGAGCTCTGTTTCTGGCGTCTCTAAGATTTAGCACTCGTTCAGCATTTTCTTTACGAGATCCGCATATAACTGCCTTGCCTTTTCGCAGATGATCGACTCCACAACACTATCTCCGCCAACTGTTTTCGTTGATCCACACAACAACAACTTCTCCACATCTTCAATTGTTTGTGATCTCTGTTTCGTTAGCATGTTCCCCCTTTCGCAACTTTAGCTTCCTTGATTTCTACTTTCTTTGCCAGGATGGAAAAGATTGTTGATTTCAACTTCCCATACATCCTGGCAAGCAAGACTAAATGTACACTACTTTTGTATTTTCTACAATCTCTTTCTTGAATTCTATCGTGTTTCTCAATTTCTTTACTAAAGGGCTGGCACTAGGAACTTTCTTTGGGCCCATGGTGGCTTATTTCACATTCACAATCAATAAACAAGCACAAAAATTGCGAAATGTTTGAATGAATGCTCACTCAACCAGTGACAGAGCCAGACTGAGGCGGCGTCCCGGCAGGTGGAAGCATCTGATACGTGCAATTCCGGGACAAGGTCAAAATTGAAACAAAATTTTGCCCAAAAAGTGTTCTAAATCCAAAAGTTTGATATCAATGTGTGCAAATCTGGGGTTTCACTGTATTTTATTTTCTCTAATATTTAGTTTCCTTTCTAAATGTACTTTATTTGTAATTTATTGCAGCCAGCATATTTAAGATAAAATTTTGTTGGGATTTTTAACCCCAGAGGTTGTCACAGGATAACCCAAGAATGTCAGTGCATCATCAAGGACTGTCTTATTTCCATTCTGGTTCTTAAATCTTGTCCCCCAGGATGCTACTCACACCAGTCAACTAACACCCAGGTACCTACTAGCTTGCTAAGTTAACGTGACATCAGGTGTAAGGAAATGCCAAATGTTTCCACCATAGCCGGGATCAAACCACAGACACTTCATTGTGTTAGGTGAGAGTGTTGCCTACCAGGCCACGGGACACAGTGGCCTGGTAGGCAACACTCTCACATACTTGTTCACTAATGTGACAGAAGAAAGTGTATAAACATTAGCTAGACAGTGGCTTTTTGTCCTTATCAAGACTTGCTACAAGTACATGTGCAACACTTAAGGGACCCCAATGGAAATAAGTCACTCTGTCTGACTTTTTGGGTTATCCTAGGTTCTCTACACATATGCTGCTATGTATGATAATGTATGTAAATGTATTTGTGTATACCTGAATAAACTTACTTACTTACTTACTTACACTTGACTAACTTTATTATGCAGATGCTTTGACAACTAGTGACTTTATCATTGCAATACAAAGAATAATACTGGAGACAGTGGAGATATGAAGATAATGTCTGAGGTGATAAGTCCCTCAGTCTTTAAAAAAGTTTTTTTAGTGCAAGTCTTGATAGACTGTTGCTAAGACCTCATGACCAAAGGATTGTGTCATTTTCCTTCTTGTAAACTTTTTCACTTGAAATGTCAATGCAATAACACAAACTGCCAGGCACATCATTTGAAAGTGACTAGAAGGTACAGATCTCATAAACCTTGGAAATAAACCATGGTAGTTATAACCACTCAATAGAGAGGGATTTTTAGTGGCAGAAATACTGCACCACCTTGGAACTTTCCTGAAGTGGAGGCACAATCAGTAGCCCCCACTCAGATATTAGTGTCCAAAAATAAAGACCACCAACAAACAAGCAATACAGCAACCTTCGATGAGTTTCGAGTCTCACTACTCAAAGAGCCCGGCCATGGGCCAGACTCATCTGGTGCTTGCCTGGTCAACCAGACTGTTGCTGTTGGAGGCCCACTTCCCCACATATCCATCACAGCCTGGCTGATTTGGCACCTGGTAAAGATGCTTGTCTAGTTACCTCTTGAGGGCTTCTACACTTGTTCCAGCTGTGATTCTGATATCTTCTGATAAGATGTTGAATAGTCTGGGGCCACGAATGTTGATACGTACATAGTTCCCTTATTGTCCCCACCACACCCTTGTTCCTCACTGGGTTTATTTTGCACTTCCTCCAATATCTCTCACTCCAGTATGTTGTTATGGTAGTGTGCAAATATGGGACCATGACCATTTGTATTTGCAAATAAAGTGGTCCCTTGGTTTTCGTTCATCTCCAAACTCGAACATTTATGTAAGTGTATTTTCGTAAGTGCTTTTGTATGTGTATTTTTTGGGGGTCTGAAATGACTAATCTAATTTACATTTTTCCTTATGAGAATAAATTCATTTGGTAACGGCACTCAAACAGCATTCTGGAAAGAATTTTCAACGAAAACCGAGGGTCCACTGTATACAGGGTCTAAAGCCATCAACCAACAACAAAGTGCCTTTCATAAGTAGGTCTCCTCACAGAGTCAAATACAATGTTTGCAGCTTTCACAGAGACCCATACAAAAGGTCATTTTGACACCAAAATATGTATATCAGTATACAACTTATTCAGATGAGAGAGAAAGAACAGGCAACAAGAGGATATTATCCTGTATGTCACAGTCCTCATCTCTTCAGAATTACTAAACACCACAAATGATGTAGTTGAAGTTTTGGCATTAATAACTGAAAACCAAAACCTTGTCATTGTGGTTGTATACAACCATAAGATGCAACTTCCCAACAATTCAAGGAACAGCTTTTGAAAACTGACCACTGTCTGGAATATCTCCCAATCCAGCCCAAAATATTTTGTTGCTGGGGATTTCAAATTAAGACACTTAAAATAAAGAATATGGTAAATAATGTTTTGCAAATAACCCCAGGAGGCAGTAGCAGCTCAAAAGAAATTTCACACACATAAGAACAGATTACATAACTTAAAGGTGATATAAAAAGACCTGGAAACCCCTATCTGAAATTCTAGGAACTAAAAGATATCCACAAACAGAACAATCAAGCTAACAAAACCAGATGAACCCTACTCCCACCTATTGAAACAGCAAACAAACTCAATGATTTCTTCTCCACCATAGGTAAGAGGCTGGCAAGCAAAATCCCAAGTTCAAATACTCCACCTAACGACTATCTCACTGGCACTATCCGAGCACACTATTCCTAGCCCCAACCAACCCAATAGAAGTTTCACTTATAATCAACACATTAAAAAACAAAGCAGGTGACCTAAATAACACCACCTATTATATACAAAAAAGCCTCTCAAGTTCTCTCACCAATTGTTGCAACCTCTTTAACAAATCCATTGAATCCTCTACCTTCCATAATACTCAAAATAGCGGGGTCACCCAATACATAAAGGAGATCAAACAGACCTGAATAACTACGGGCCCGATATCTAACTTACCCCTTCTCTCCAAAATCTTTGAAAAATTAATTCATAGACAAATATATTCCTACCTCACCTCCAACAAAGTACTCAACCACTGTCAATTTAGATTCAGGCCTAATCAAAATACAAATGATGCCATTATACACATGTTAGAAATAATTTACACCACCCTTGAGAAAAAGAAATCCCAGTGGGAATCTTCATTGATTACGTAAGCTTTTGATACAGTTGACCATGATCTGTTACACTAAAATTATCACTATGGTATAAGAGGACACTCCCTCAACTACCTAAAATCATACCTTAGCAACAGAAACCAATATGTGTACAAAAATGGAGCTAGCTCCACCGCAAACTATTACCGTAGGTGTCCACAGGGAAGTATTCTTGGCCCACTACTCTTTCTCATTTACATTAACGACCTACCAAATGCATCTCAACTCTCAAACCCATACTTTTTGCAGATGACACTACATACGTTATCTACCTAACTAGACATACTAGCCAACACTACAAATACTGAGATTGCAGAAAATATCTACCTGGATGATGACCAACAAACTTACTCTCAATATTGATAAAACATATTTTATCCAGTTTAGGAACAGAGCTACAAACGCACCATAACATAATGATAAACGGGTCCCCTATCACAAAACTCACAGAGGAAAATTCTTAGGAATCCATCTTGACAGTGGCCTCAAATTTCAGACACATATACAACAAATTTCCAAGAAAGTCTCAAAGACCGTGAATACTATCAAGATACGGTACTATGTTCCACAACCAGCTCTCCTTACCCTATATCACTCACTCATTTACCCCTACCTCACCTATGGAATCTGGGATGGGCTCTACATCAATAACTCATCTCAGACCACTAATAACACAACAAAATGCAGCAGTTAGAATGATAACAAATTCACACTCCAGACAACATACTCACCAATATTCAAAAACCTAAACTTACTCACCATACAAGACATCCATACTTTTTACTGTGCCTATTACATACATAGAACACTCTATGCAAATATTAACCCACCACTCAAACTTCTCCTTATCAATTTTAACAGGACACATGACCATAACACTAGACACAGATCACTCCTCGATGTTCCCGTGTCCATCTAACACTATGTAAACTCAATTCATATAAAGGCACAAAATTTGGAATTCATTACCTGTCATTTTCCAAAGAAACCCTACCTGTCCCCAATTCAAAACGATGCTAAAAAACCACCTTCTTCCCCAAAACTAATGCTCAATATCAAACATTCCCAACAAAGTAGAATAATCATAACATAAAAACCTGACTAATCAATTGAATGTAAAACCTGTTATGAATAATACATACTAAGCTAACTATTTCCACAACACTTACATTATAATGACCACGTAAACTAACTGCAATGCAATTAATTGTTTTAAATTGTTATCTCACTCAATTAGTTGCATTGCTACAATTAATTGATATGTTCAACTTATATTCAAACTTTATAACTTAGATACACAATTATACTTATTTTATAAATTATCAACCATAACTTTTCCATGTAGTCTAGAATTAAAATAGTCTAAAAATGCCGCAATGCACAGCATATTAGGGGCTTTTGGGATTAATAACTACATATGTAATAACTATGTAATAACTATGTATAACTATGTCTACCATATATAATTGTACCATGTCTCAATAAAGTATTATTATTATTATTATACTATCTACCGTATCTCACCTATGGAATCTGTGCATGAGGGATCAGCAACATTAATCCCTTAGACCACTCATAACACAACAAAGGCCGCAGTCAGAATGATAACAAATTCCACTCTAGACAGACATACTCCACCAATATTCAAAAGTCTAAAACTACTCACCGTAAAGAACATTCTACTTACTCTTGTGCCTACTACATATATAAAACTTTACACTCTAATATAAACCCTCCGCTCAAAATTCTCCTCCAACTTTAATAGGACCCATGACCACAACACAAGACACAGATCACTTTTTGATATACTCCGTTTCATATCAACCCATAAAAATTTCCCAATACAAAAAGGTCCCAGAATCTGGAATTCATTCCAGTAAATTTTAAAAAGATAATCTTGTCTGAAAATCAATTTTTAAAGCCCAACTCCAAAAACCACCTCTCACCCAAAACTAAACTAGTCATATATAAACTATTTTAAAAATGCTCAGTATTATTTTTTCCTATACGATAATCTCAATTTTTAATAATATTTACTAATATATTTACTACTCAATCAAATTTAAATGCTCATATTATAATTTAAATTAAAAATGCTAAATGTTATTTTCCTTAAGATAATCTCAATTCCATATTAGCATTCGTGAATCTAAACATCTGTAACAATTTTTTATAAAATATATAATAATTTAAACAGAAAAATTTCATCATTTTGTAATTTTGAAAAAATTTTTTAATAGAAAAACTCAATAAATTTCTCTAATAAAAATTTAAATCTTTAAGTTACTAGATTAAGCCCCCTAATGCCATGGAAATGTCAGTGGCTCCCCTTGCCCCTCAATTTACATTGTAACTCCCAATCCTATGTAATCTGCAATGAAATAAAATTTACTTTACTTTATTTTCATTTGTTTGTTGGACTATCTTATTGGAAACTTGGGAAATTGATGGAAAGATGTTCTTAATGTACACTAAAATTGAAAGAAATCTGACTGTAAATAACTAGTTCACTTCCCCAACCTTCCCTTAAAGCAGTACATGTACTTTTTGTATGGTTTTTTTTGGGAATTCTCGTTTTTGTTTTTGGTCTCAATTGATAGACGGGAAAATTAAGACATAGATATGATTTTGATTGCTTTCACAGCAAAATCCCCTTGAAATTGAGCTCAATTGGCTGAAGTTTTTTGCCCAGCGATGTTCAAAAATAAGCAAATGCCCAAAACCTGTCGAAAAGGGTTGACATTATTTATTACAATTATTACAATAATGCAATAGTCTATTTTAAATTAAATCTTCTATTTTAGTGTGAATAAAAATTCCAAATGGAAAACAAAGTAATTATTATAAGAATACATACTTACTCTACTCTAAAAACACTGTTAATGCTGAATTACAGAAAATATCTCCTGGATGACGACTAACAAGCTTACTCTCAATTTGAAGACCTACTTCATACAGTTTGGGAAAAAAAAACCACAAATGTTCCATTTAAAATAACGCTCAATTTAAGACTCTTCTCAAAACCACCTACTACCCTTTTAAAATAAATACTCTACTAAATTACTTTCCAAAAAAAACTCAATATTATTTTTTCCCATAAGATAATTGCAATTTTTGCTATATGTTTCTATTATTTACTCCTACCCACCAAACTAAATCTTATATAAATTACTCAAAAATGCTTAATGTTATTTTCCTTAAGATAATCTCAATTTTTACAATGTAATATCATCTTTTTGTACTTTAAACAAATATATAACTAGAAAAAACTCCATCAATTTTTTCTAATATTATATTACATAGTCTATAAGTCATTAAATTAAGCCCAATGCCATGGCATGTCAGTGGCTCTCCTTGCACTTATTTATGATTGTAACTACAAATATCTATGTACAAATGCAATATAAAATTTTTTTGCTTGTTTGTTTTTGAGTACGGGGGACCATCAGTTTTCGTTGAAAATTCTCCCGAATGCCGTAACCGAACAAATTTATTCATAAGGCCAAATGTAAATTATTAGTAATTTCAGACCCCCAAAAATACCCCTTACATAATTTTCGAGTTTTGGGGAAGCCCGAAAAAGGGTTCACTTTACTGCTACTGCCCAAACGTATATTTACGTATTATTTTCCTGCCTCCAAATTTGGCCGGTCGGGGCCCGAGATGCCCGGTCGGGGTAATGGGGCTTGGCCCCTTTGGGGTTCCCGATTAAAAAATCTGGGACCACTTGTACTTTTTGGAGGATCACCAGTTCCTTAGCCAAGCTGGGAAAAAAACAGCCCCCGGCAAAACTTGGGATTGTGATGTCAATGACAATTTCTTTTTCCCATTTTTAAGAAAGTGATTTTGACCCGAGTTTAGTGGGTCTGAGGTGATATGGGCCCTAGAGTGGTCGAGGAAATATCAAAACCTTGATATTTAAACCCCTGTGCCATTTTGACCACCCTTTTTGAATGTCTTGCAACCTATGCCTGTCTGTCTCTGTCTATCTCTATCACCTTGTCTATCTCTGTCTCCATGGTACACAAATACAATTATACATAATTTTTAAATTTCCCATTATAGCAAAAAATTCAGACAAGGGTTGTAGATATAATGTGTAAACACTTATTTAAATCTGTTTTTACCTTGCTCAGAGACCAGACGTGTTGGTCAGGTGGATCTCTCTGGAGGAGCGGGTTTGCGGGAAGCGGACAGGCAGATAGACAGAGCTGACAGACAGGGAGATAGAGGATTTGACAGATAAAGAGCTTGAGACAGAGGCGACAGACAGAGGAGCAGGACAGGAAGCTGAGGGGGCGGGAAAAGCGGACAGAGAGAAGCGACAGACAGCAGATAGAGGGCAGATAGACAGGGGACTTGAAAGACACAGGGGGGCAGAGTTTAACAGACAGATATGGTTGTGTAACAGTGAAAACAGAGGGTTGCTCATCAAATTCACGCATCTTATTTTATCCTGCCCCCTTTGCTTCACTCATCAAATTCACAATTATTTATCTTATCACTGCAATGGACTGACTAGTTTTTACATCATACTTCAAGGAAAACTTTTTTTCTTATTCTTTTTTCATTATTCTTATTATTATTCCTATTATTATTATTATTTATTATTGGCTTTTATTCCCATTACCCAAAACATTGCTGGAACCTATAAATACTTTGTATATATTCCAAGACATTATTTGCCAGTGTAAATGTCCCCCTGTCAGTGTGTTTTGAAAATTTGAGTACAAATCTTAGAACAAAGAACTACTATAAATTGTAATTATCAGAACATAAAAATAAAATAAAATAATATAAAAACAAGAAAAAAGGTATATAAAACTTTTTTAGAAGCGGGACCGATGTTGCTGAAACGTGATATTTTCAGTCCCAACCTCAGCCTCATTTTGGTGTCTGAGCCAAAATTTTTTTTTTTAATCTATCACTTGGAAAAATGTGCTCTTTATTTCTAAAAAGAAAAAAAATTTTTTTTTTTCAAAATATTGGTATGGGGTAGTAAACATATATTTCGTTTGGCCCGTTTCGGGTTTAAATTTTAAGAACCCACAATACTCAGCATATTAGGGGCTTTTGGCATGGACACCTCATATATACCTAGAACTATGGTACAACATATCATGTCAAAATAAAATTATTATTATTATTATTATTATTATTATTATTTCACAGTACTCTACATTAAAGTACCACTATGTATCACAGTATTCTACTTAAAGTACCACTATGGTATACACAGTACTCTCCCATTAAAAACTATGGTTAAAGGAAATGGAAATAAGTAAAGGACCCCAATGGAATGTCACTCTATTTTGGGTTATCTGGGTTCTCTACAATGTCTTGCTATGTATGATAATGTATGTAAATGTTGTATACCTGAATAAAACTTGTTACTTTACAGTACTCTTTAATCACTTAAATGTAACCTGTTATGAATAATACATACTAATGTGTTTCTATAACATTTCATTATAATGACCGTAAACTGTAACTGTGCAATTAATTGTTTAAATTTTATCTCACTCAATTAGTTGCATTGCAAAATTTAAATTGTATGTTAACTTATATTAAACTTTAACAAT
Source organism: Cherax destructor (assembly GCA_009830355.1). NCBI lineage: Eukaryota > Metazoa > Arthropoda > Malacostraca > Decapoda > Parastacidae > Cherax > Cherax destructor. Next base: position 23,970 of record WNWK01027381.1, read on the forward strand.
CACAATTATCTTATTTTATAAATTATCAACCAAAATTTTTTTACCATTGTCTACTATTAACCCATTAACTGTCCCAAACGTATATATACGTTTTAAGCTAAGCCCAACGTATATATACGTTTTTTTAATCTTTCTTTGGGAAAATCAAGTCGGGCGCTAGCGGGAAAAAATATATATACTTTGGGGTAAATGGTTAAATAGTCAAGAATCCCGCAATCACAGCATATTATGGGCTTTTGGCATGTACATCTCATTTTACCTATGTATCATGTCTACCCAACTATGTATCATTTCCATGTCTAAATAAAATTTATTATTATTATTTATTAATAAAGTACCACTATGGTATACCAGTCTCTACATTAACAGTACTACTATGTATACAACTACTCTACATTAGTATACTATGGTATACACAGTACTCTACATTAATCGTACTTCTATGGAAACAATACTCTAAAAGTACTACTATGGTATACACGTACTCTAAAAAGTATTCTATGGTATACAAATATCTAAAAGTACTTACTATGGTATACACGTACTCTAAAGTACTATTTATTTAAAAGTCTCTCATTAAAGTACTACTATGGTATACACATACTCTAAGCATACTACTATGGTATAAAAGTATCAAGGATCCCTATGGTATACACAGTCTCTATAAAGTACCACTATGTATACACAGTACTCTATAAAGATACCCACATAGTATACAAAGTACAGTGGTACCTCTCCCCTTCGAGAAAATTTGTCCAGTCAGCTATTCAAGTGCCGATACGAAGAATTTTTTTTCCCCTAAGAAATAATGAAAGTAGGGTTAATCCATTTCAGACCACCAAAAATACCTTACAAAGCACCTACAAAAATACACTTACATAATTGTTGGGTTATGAACTGCTTGAGTAGAGGTACCACTTACTCTAAAAGTACCACTATGGTATACACAGTACTCTAAGAGACACTATGTTCAAAGTACTCTAAGAGTAATATGGTAACAAAGTACACCATCTGATTTTTTTATAATGGACCCCTGGTGTTGTATTTTTGTTCCAGAATCTGTTCAAGTACCATTACCAAACGAAATTTTTTCCTATAAGGGAAAAATGTAAATTAGACTAGTCCTTTTAGACCCCAAAAAAACTCCATAAAGCACTTACAAAAATACACCAATAATTGTTCGGGTTTGGGCATCACGCACTGGGGTCTACTGTATTTGGTATTTTATAATAATAATAATAAATAATAATAATATTTTTGATGATACAATGTTTTACAAGGTGAAAGACATTTGGGTTACTGAAAAACACTGTTTAGGCTTTCCCCCCTTAGTTAAAATGCAATAACAATATGGTAATTTGTACAAAATTTGCAAATATTATAACCTTTCTAAAAAAGAGAACATTTCATGCTAAGGTAAAAAAAAATTTTCAAAAACAAAGTGCCTAATCCCGGGGGAATTAAAAATGCCGTGTGAAATAAAAAAAAGGGTTATTTTTAGGGAAAGGGGAAAATTCCTAAAAGGGTAGATAATCTTATAGTAATATCTCAGTGGTGCCTATATACAGTAATTAAAAATTTTAAAATAAAAAAGGGGGTTAGGCCGAGTTTCGTGTTTGAAATCAGTTGCCAGCGGCCCGGGGCCCCCCACGCAAGTGTGTATATAATTTTTTAAAAGTTATATCCGACCAAAATCAGTGAACATTGATATAAAAAAAAATTCAAAAACGAATAGGTCAAAATTTTGGAAATTAATTTGTCCCCTTTAAAAAAAAACGATAAACAGTGTCGGTTGGAGTTGTCAGTGAACATTCAACAACATAAGAGTATATCTTCCAGTAATAGAAAAAACAGCAGTGTTGTGGGGTAGAAAAAAAAAAACTAAACCCATGAGTGAACCATAAGTGCAAAAAAACCCGGGGGTTAAACCGGGGGGGGGTTTCCAGGGTGCCAAGTAAACAGGGGGCAAGGTAAACCAGGGGGCCGGGGTACAACCGCCCATCACAGTAGGTTGAAACAACGGGATTTTCTCCCAAAAATTACCTTTTGTAAAACTGATCTTACTCTGTTTTTCTTCCAGTGGTCTGTCTCTGTAAAAATATCCCCACAGGATTCATTAAATAAGTGACACTGGATCTCATCAGATCCAAAAATGGAACCACTGACCTTCAAAACGTATCCTCAGGGTTCAATAAAACGGACGGAGTTTTGGGGGCCTTTTCAAACAATCAAAAAAAAAAAATAAAGGGGGAAATTTCAAAACTTCATGAAAAAAATAATACATACAAATAGACGGATCACCATTAGGGGCTATTAGTAGAATAAAAAAAATCTTTATTAGACATGGTACAATGATACATTTTGCAAGATATAGTTCTTAAT
>WNWK01027382.1:0-26350 GCA_009830355.1 Cherax destructor
AGAACCCGGGACGCTGGATATATGGGGGGGAGCCCGGGGGATGCTGGATATATGGGGGGTAAAACCCCCGGCGCCCTTTTGGAAAAATGAAGGGGGCCCGGGGGATTTTTAAAAGGGGGGGGTAGCCCCCCGGGGCCCGCGGGAAAAATGGGGGGGAAACCCCCCGGCGACGCTGGATAAAAGGGAGGGGGGGAACCCCCGGGCGACGCTGGAAAAGGTTTGGTGGGGGCCCGGGGGACTTGGAAAAGGGAAAAGGGGGGGGGCCCCGGCGACGCTGGAAAATGGGGGGGTTTTTAAAAGGGACCTGGATATAGGGAAAGGGAAAAAAACCCCCGGGGGACGTTGGAAAATGGAAGGTAGAAAGGCGACCGGATATAGGGGGGGGAAAACCCCCGGCGACGCTGGATTTTGGGGAAAAGGGAAACCCCCGGCGACGCTGGATATATGGTAGGAGAACCCAGGGGACTTTTGGGTTAAAGGGGGAAAACCCCGGCGACGCTGGAAAATGGGGGGGGGGGGGGCCCGGGGGACGCTGGAAAATGGAAGGGGGGAACCCCCGACGTTGGTTTTTTGGGAAAAAGGGGGGGCCCGGCGACGCGGGGTTTTGGGGGTGGGGCCCAGGGCCTGGAAAATGGGGGGGGGGGGCCCCGGCGACGCGGGGGATGGGGGGAAAAAACCCGGGTGACGTTGGGTATGGGGGGGAAAAAACCCAGGCGACGCTGGATATATGGGGGGGAAACCGGGCAAACACTGGATATATGGGGGTGGGGCCCCGGCGACGGTATATGGGAAAAACCCTGGCGACGCGGGAAAAAGGGGAGGGGGGGGCCCAAAACCCCCGGATTTGGGGAAAAGAACCCAGGCGACGTTGGATAAAAGGGGGGGAAACCCCCGGGTGCGGGGTATATGGGGGGTAAAAACCCCGGCGACGCTGGATATATGGGAGGTAGAACCCAGGTTGCTGGATATATGGAAGGTGGGGAAAAAGGGGGACGCGGGGATATGGGAAGGGGGCCCCGGTGTCCCCGGGAAAATGGGAGGGGGCCCCCGGGAGGGGTTTTTTTAAAAGGGGGGTGGGAACCCGGGGCGCGGGAAAAAGGGGGGAAAAAAACCCGGGGGTCGCTGGTTTTAAAAAGGGGGGGGAAAACCCGGGGACGCTGGTTTAAAAAAGGGGGGGAAAAACCCGGGCGCTGGTTTAAAAGGGAAAGGGGGGCCCGACGTTGGATTAGGGAGGAAAGCCCAAAAAAGCTGGGGGAAAAGGGGGGGCCCTAAAGCGGGGTTTTGGGGGTAAAACCCCCAAAAGAGGGGGGGATAGGGGAAAGGGGGCCCCGGCTACGCGGGGTATGGGGGGGGGGGCCCCGGTGTCGTTTTGGAAAATGGGAGGGCCCAAAAGGGGGGGGGGAAAGGGAGGGGGCCCAGGCAAACGTTGGATTTTGGGGGGGGGGAACCCGGGACGCTGGAAAAGGGGGGGAAACCCCCGGTCCCTGGATATTGGGGGGGGGGAACCCAGGTGTCCTGGATAAAGGGGGGAAAACCCCGGCGGCTGGAAAATGGGGGGGTAGAACCCAGGTGTCGCTGGATATTTGGGGGGTGAACCGGGGCGACACTGGAAAATGGGGGGAAAAAGGGGAAAAAAAGGGGGCGCTGGATTTTGGAAAAAAGGGGGAACCCAGGCGCCTGGAAAAGGGGGGGTAAAACCCCGGCACGCTGGAAAAGGGAAAAGGGGGGCCCGGGGGGCCCCCCGGGAAAAATGGGGGGGGAAAACCCCCGGGCTACCGGGAAAAATAGGGGAAAGGAAAAACCCGGCTACCCGGAAAAAGGGAAAGGGGGAACCCGGGGAGCGGATATATGGGGGGGGGCCCAGGCGACGCGGGGTATAGGGGGTAGAACCCGGGGGGCGCTGGAAAATGGGGGGGAAAAACCCAGGGGCGCTGGATTTTGGGGGGGGAAAACCCCGGGGGACCCCGGGTATATGGGGGGGGGGGCCCCGGGCGCTGGATTAGGGGAGGGAAAAAAGGGACCGGATATATGGGGGGAAAACCCGGGGACGCTGGATTTTGGGAGGAAAACCCCGGGGGCGCGGGGTTTTGGGGGGGGAAAGAACCCGGGGTGGGACGGGGGGAACATGGGGCCCCCAAATTTTTTCTTTGATAAAACCCGAGATACTAAAAACAGTGTTGGGGGGAAACAAAAGTCATCTACGGGGGGCCATCACCCCCTCCCCGGATAACTAACTTTCATATACAAAAAAAAAAATTTAAAAGGTCCCCCTGGACTTAAAAAAATTTTTCCAAGATTTCCCCGCCCAATGGTGGCCCTTGTTTTGCATATACTTATTATTTTTTTATTTTTTTTTTTCCCCCTAAGTTTTTTATTAGTTTTGGGAAGTCTTTCCCCTTGACAGCGTTTTTTCCATTCTTGTCGGGGTCACTATACCATTTTTAAATGTAAATCGTAACTACGTGGGGTAAATACTCAGTGTTTTAATTACCCATAATGTTACCATTAACACCCTTAATACTACTTTTTAACACCCATACTTTTTTACCCATTTAACACCCATATGCTACCCATTAACATCCTTTGCACCTATTCACCATAATGAAACCCCCTTCACCGATAATCTACCCATTATTATATCCCTTTTTTTATTCTATTTAATATTTATTCTTTTTTTTTAAAAGGGAAAGGGAAAACTTACTTTGCCTTTTTTTAAAGGCTCTGTCATAAAATATGTTTTGCATTTTGTAACCAAAAATGAAAAAAAGCATTGGGCCCTCATCAAGGGAAAACTGGTAAATTTTTCTTTGCCCTTGCACTTAGAGTTTTTTCCCCCAACTCGTTATATCGATCTAGTGCATTTTTGGTAGTTGCCGCTCTTATACAAGGTGTCCCTTCACTGATACCGTTTCATTTATCCTCCTGCAAAACAACAAATTAGTATTATTTACCATCATCAATTTTCTGCCCTTTCCACACTACATTTTTTTTATTATAATTAAATTTCTTTTAGATTATAACATTTTGATTAAAAGGTAAACTTCCTTCATATGGAGTTGTTGTTTGAGGGAAATAATGGCAATCTTGTTTAAAATTTTTCCCGGGAGTCTTGTCTGGGGGGAATGAGGGGGACTTTATCCAGGACTTAGATCCCTTCTATCCTGGGATCACACCTTGCTATCCCTTCCTCCCCCACTTTGCAGGGGTTCACAGAATACATTAATTGATGTGTCACTCACACTATTGGTGACCGAATTTAGCTCAGTGAAGACGTGTCAAATTGTCTCCCTGTGGACTAAACCCAAGATCCCCCCTTTGAGCAACTTTCCCCAGTAGCTTAAGGAGGAATTGAGGTAGCGAGGCTAGAGATACAGCGATTGACGGGGGGAAAACAAGAGGATTCGAGTTGTCCTCCTGTTGTGAGTCCTCGGGTCAAAGAGAACCTGGGCAGTGACCGGACAGCATGGGACGAAGTTGAAGATCAAAAGACGAAGGGGGGGGGTAGTAACGACTAAAAAAAGAGACGGGGTAAAAAAAATTGAACCCTTTTTTTTTCCCCGAGGGAAGTGATCGCTACTGGGAGCGTCCCATGAACGAACCAAGGAAAAACGTTTTGTTTTTGGGGGGGGAAGGGGGGGATATGGATAGGGCCTTTTCCCGAAAAAAAGGGGGTGGAGACAGAGGGTTTTTTTTCCTGGGGCTGGGATGGAAGACATTGAGCTGGCGGAAAATCATGCATGGAAAGGGGAAAACCTTTTCTCCCCCAAATTGGGGGCAAAAAAGGGGGTAAAATAAAATTTTTTTAGAAGGTAAAAGGGACCCAATAGCATAAAGGAAAAGGGGGGGCCCTGTTTATGGGGGTTTTCCCCCAAAAAAGGGGGGTTTTTTAAAAATAATGGCTTCCGGGAAAAAATTTTGGATAAATTGCAAAATTTAAAACCCTTGGGGGAAAAAAGCAGCCCATTCATTGAAAAATGGGGGCCACTTCTATGGGGAAAAAACATGTATGGGGAAAAAGGGCCCCCCCTTTTCCGGGGGAAAGGGGTAGGATTTCAAACCCGTTGGGGGTTTGGGTTTTTAATTTTTAAAATTAAAAGGGTACGTTTGGGGAAAGGTAAATAATGGGGGCCAAAATATTGATTCAGGTTTAAAAAATTTTTATAAATCATAACAATAAAAATAATGAAAAAGGGGAATGATAGTAACGGGGAAATTGTGAAAAAAAAAACCCAAAAAAGGGGTTTCAAAAGATACATATCAATGTTTTTTTTAAATAACTTTTGGCCCCAAGAAATAAAATTAACAAATTTTCTTTTTAAAATGTGGGGTTTTTATTCTTTTTTAAAAACTGAAAAAGGGGAAAATTATAAAAGTGGGGTTTATTTTTATGTCATATTCAGGGGTTTAAGTTTTCCCCTGTAGATAGAAAAGGGGGAAAGGGGGGGGGTTTTTAAGGAAAAAATAAATTCCCGCAAAAAAAGGCATAAAAAAAGATGGATCTTAAAAATCTGTTTGGGGGGAAAATTTCCCCAGAAGGTCAAAAAAAAATGATTGAAAAGGGGTAATATAAAAAAACCCCCCGGCTTGGATAAATTAAAGGGGGGACTTTTTGGGGCAAAATTTGGGGGGGGGGTTTAAAAAACCAAAAAGTAGTGATAGTGGGGTTTTTTTAAAATTTAAAATCAAAAAAAAGGGGCTTCGACCGGTAACCCCAAGGGTGACTTTTTTGGAATTTAGGACTGTTTTCAAAGGGGGACGGGGCCACCGGAGGTAATAATTTCTCACCTATTTTTTGTAAATAAAGAAACTTTGTAAAAAATCTGGAGATCCCGAAAGCTTGGGCAAGTGATCACAAACCCTTCCCAATATTACATAAAAAATTCGAAATAAAAATAATCGGAAAAAATTCCCCGATTTTCTTCTGCCGATTATATTGGCCCCAAGGGGAAAACCTGTCTAATCTCAACTGGGTAATCTAGCTAACGATTACGATGGGATCTGCGTTTATGATTTTTTTCTTAATAATGTACAACGTGCACAGGTATAATTATTCCCCCAGAGAATTTAGGTCAAATAATAACGATCCCAATGCATGCCTTGCATCTGGCTATTTTCCTCCCCTTTTCAAATCTCTGCTATTGCCACTCTTATTCCCAAACCTAACAAAGAAGACTCCAACTGACCCAAGAACTACAGACCGATTAGCCTGCTTGAAACCTTAGGTAAGACGTTTGAAAGACTCATTAACAAAGACTGAGACTCACCTTGAGACAAACCACCTCCTGACAGACCGCCAATTCGGCTTCCGACAACACAGATCTACACAAGCAGCCTAAATATCATTTTAAACTATATTCAAATTAATAAGGCACAAGGACGTACAACAGCCCTGGTTGCTAAAGACGTGGAAAAAAGCTTTTGACACTGTCACAACTCGGGCAAATACAAGCTATGTAACCTTTTGACCTTCCCAGAATGTCAAAAAAGGAGTACTATCACAACTTCGCCAAATGACCGTACAATGAAATTAAGTTCCAAAACTGTCTCTCTGACTCTTTCACCCTTCAAGCTGGTGTCCCCAGAGGATCCGTGCTCTCTCCTACCTTGTACATCCTTTACACTAACGACATTCCTGACCCAGCACACTGCCACACTCACACTGGCTTATGCAGACGACATTACACAACTCACTTAGCACATGAACAATGTAGATATCTATCACTCAAGTGACGTGAGTAGACAGGATCAGTGCATGGGAACTCCTCTAATGTATTAAAACCAAGTGCCAACAAATCCAAAATTACATATTTCTTTCAAAGAGGAAACCGCCGACCAATGCCTGTCTACCTCAGAACTACCACTCACACAGCACCCATTCCACGTACACACCCAACACTACAAAGTCCCCGGAATTGTGGACTCCAGGCGCAGAATACACACCCACGCAAACACTAAAAGAGTTATGGCCAGTAATGCCCTTGGTAGGCTATTCAAACTCAAAGACTCACACACCAAACACCAAACTCCACCTGTACAAAGCTCTCATAAGACCACTCATCACATACACCTCTTGCCCTCTTGCTGCTAAAACAAACATCTTAAAACTACAACGAATACAGAACCGTGCACTGCTTGGGCGGGTTGCTGGGGGCGAAGTGGGATGACTACGCCACCAGCGAGTCCCTCCACAACAGGTTGGCTTTGCCCGAATAGGCAATCTTGACACCCATGATGCCTTGCCTCCTTTAAAATGCTTGAGTCTGCCCAGGTTGACATATTTCCTAAGATGTGCTCCTTCTGTAATAATCCTATACTGCACGAATATGACAGTATCCTGAGGCAGATCTTTACTAAAGTATAACCTTACTCTAGAAGATGGGCAGTGGGACCAAGCTACACTCCCAGTCAGACTAGGAGGCATTGGTGTCCACCAAGTCATCTCAGATTGCTCTACCTGCTTTCCTGTCTTCATGCATTGCATCAGAGGGCTTGTAGCAGCAATTCTCCCTGAACATCTTAGGGACACGGTGGAATCCATGACCAAAAGTTCGTTGATGGAGCCAGGATCTGGGATAACTAACAGGCTCTGAAACCAGGCCTGCTCCCCCAACAACTACAAACAGTCGCACTGGGATGGCCCAATAGTAGAGAATATAGCCTCAGCAATGCTTCAGAGTGTGTCAGGAAGGATAGAGCCCGCCTACTTGCAGTGAGCTCCTCATGCAGGGGACTTTCTTTCGGCTGTTCCAACTCCAGCCTTGGCACACGCCTCGACCCACAGACCATCCGCATTGGTGTTGCCCTTCGACTTGCCGCCCCTATTCTCGCCGAACACAGGTGTATTTGTGGCAGTGAGACAGCAGACCGATTCGGGTACCATGGTCTTGTGTCGTAAATCGAGGAAAGATTGCCAAGACATGAAGAGGTTAATAGCAACATTATCAGAGGAGCCTCACAACAGCCGGATGCCCAGCAGTAAGGGAACCACCCCAGCTATGCAGGGAGGAAGGAGGGACTGCTGCCACCTTCAGGAGTCCCAGAAGTCGAGAAAATATAGGAGAACTTGCCCATCATTATATGTTTGTTCCCATAGGCTCAAGACCCTTGGCTCATGGGAAAAGAGTGCATCTAAGTTCCTCAAGGAGCTGGGCAAAAGACTCAACAGGGTAACTAGGGATCCCAGGGCAGCTAGTTTTCTGTTCCAGCGACTCGGCGCTGCTGTTCAGAGGGTAATGCAGCCACTTATTCTGGGCACGCGCACCAGCTCGGAAGAGCTGGATGAGATTTCGCATTATAATCAGTGACAAAGATGTAACAATATGTGCTAGACAATATCTCTCACCTCGTGTACTGTATATGCCATCTTTATATCAGCAATGTATCTCTCAAATCTTTTGTACCATATTATGTAATAAAACATACCTATTCAGTAATATATATCTTTTTAAGATTTGTGTGTGTGTGTGTGTGTGTGTATGTATTTTGAAGGAAGTATTTCTTTAGCCTCTGTGTTCAGAAAGTGCTTAATGATCTGAACAGGAAGTGGGAGAGATAGGATCTATATACAGCTTTAAGAAAAGATATATGGGGAAGGGGCGTACAGGGAGTCAGGGGGAGAAAGTGAAGCCAGTAGCGGCCAGTTCAAGGGCATGGCCAGGAGCAGAGACTTGACACTGCAGCCATAAAGCAGGAGTGCAAGCAGCTCTCTCTCTCTCTCTCTCTCTCTCTCTCTCTCCTCCTCTCCTCTCCTCTCTCTCTCTCTCTCTCTCTCTCTCTCTCTCTCTCTCTCTCATAGCCATGTAGAACTAGGGGTACTACCTCAGCATCCATGCTAATGATCCACCTGTCATCCGCAGGAGAAGTTGACCCTCGTGTTGTTCTGAGCTGGATAAATCCAGCGAGTGATTGATGGGAGACGGGGTACAGGAGGTGCCAGAGATTCCGGCCAAGGGCTGCAGGAAGGACATGATAGGGGTGGGGAGGATGTGAGGTGAGGGCTGAAAACTAAATTGAAAATGTTATGTGAGGATTAGAGAGATTTGCAAGACGAAGTGGAGACTAGGGTGTTTTTTTAAACGTTCTCTCTGATATAAGAAAAAAGTAAACAAAGGATGTGTGTGTGTGTTTGTATACTAACAGATTTGTTTCTATATTGGCTGGTATTAGTGATTTGTGTTTCTATATTGGCTAGTATTAGTGATTTGTGTTTCTATATTGGCTGGTATTAGTGATTTGTGTTTCTATATTGGCTGGTATTAATGATTTGTGTTTCCAATATTGGCTGGTATTAGTGATTTGTTTCTATATTGGCTGGTATTAGTGATTTGTGTTTCTATATTGGCTGGTATTAAGTGATTTGTTTCTATATTGGCTGGTATTAGTGATTTATGTTTCTCTCATTGACGTGGTATTAGTAATTTCTGTTCTACTACTATTTCGAGTAACTCATTCCACTTCGTTACTACACGGCAAATATTTCTTATCGTTTCTTTTGATCATTTTCGTTTAAGGTGGTCGTGCATTTCAGTCTGTCCCAAATCACCCTTTATTCCCTAGATCATGTACATCATAATCAGGTCTCCTCTGGTTCTTCTTGCGTCTGATGTCGTTTTTTTTTTTTCCCGAGTCCCCCCAAGGGATAAAAACCCTTTTTATTTTTTTGAGCTCCTGGACATATTTTATCGGGGGAACCCCAGCCATCTCTGCATATTTTTTTAACCCCCCTGAATGCTACCCGGGGGTTTAAACCCCTTTGCATAGGCCCCCTTTTGTGGCTGATGTCTCCTGGGGGGGTTTGTTTAGTTTGATGTGCCCCTTTTTTTAAGAAAAGTACAAACGGCGGGGAAAAATACACAGATAACCGCATACAGAGAGAAATTTTACGACGAGTTTAGGTCGGCCCAAAACGTAGTCGTTTTCTTTCCCCAATTTGGGGTTATTGGGGGTGACCTTCCTTGATTTCGTAGACCTCTCCTTCCTTTCCCCCCTTCCCCCCGATCTGCTTCCCTTTTTAATTTGATAGTATGAAAGGGGGAGGCCACTTGTTATTTTTTCCCCAAAAGCTTGTCACCTGGCGTCTACAAAATTTTAAAAAAAAAAAAATTTTTCGTTTCCCCTCATGACTTTTTCTCTTGGTCACTATTAAGTAAAAACCAAAGCGGTACGGGTTCTAGTTCCAAGACCCATTGTACCTTTAGTAATTGTCTGGCTACTCCCTCAGGATTTTTTAAGATGTATAATAGTAATTTTAAAACCCCCAAATTGACGTCTGGGGCACCCAAAGGGTTCACCCTCGACCATCCTCCCCCCCACCCCCTTTAACTTGTCCATTAGGTAACCCATTAACCCCTGGGTCTCTTTTTCCCCCAACGTTTCTTTTTGCAGGTTGTGCATCAGTTTCTGATGGTAGATTACAATGTTTCCCTTTTAAGGGGGAATATCCCGTACCCTTCCAGTCCCCCTTGTTTTTTTTTTATGACTGCCCTAGAACTCCAAAAACCGTCTTTAAACAATGTGGCTTTTTTTAAAAAAAAGGCCCCACGTTCGGGGGTGTTGGAAAAAACCCTCTGAGTTTTTTCTTTTGATTGCACGCCGGAGATATATAGCCTTTGGTCATGTCTCTTCTGTGCTCCTGTTAATAGACCACAAAGCTTTTCCCCAATTTTTTCTGGTGTCTGTCCCCCTGGGGGGTTTGTTGGGGCTTGCAATAGGCGGGGGTAGTGAATCGACCTCTTTCTTTCGTTGTAACCCCGCTTTTTTAGAATTGTCTCATTTCCGTTTGTGTTGATTGTGTGTGTGTGTGCGTGTGTGTGTGTTTGTCGCTGCAAGGTTTTTCCCGCCACTGACCTCTGCTATTTTTTCCCCTTTTCTACTGTGAAAAATTCCCCCCTTTTTTTTAGTTTTTTTCCCTTTTTTGGTATTTGCCTACAGTTGTGGCTTGGGAAAAACCCCCCCCAAAATTTTTTTTTTTTTACAGCCTTTAATGAATTTTCCCCGCAAATTGCCTCTGTTTTCCCCTTCTTGCATATTCGTTGCTGATTCTGCTACTAGTTTAAAGTGTCGTTTTTTTTTCTTAGCTCTTTATTTCTTAACTCCTTTTTGTTTTTTGTTTTGCTTCAAGATTTTGGTTACTTTTGTTTTTTAAAAACACGTTCGGTTTTTGAAGTTTTTCCCTTTCCCCCCCCTTTGTCTCTTCATGTCCTATCTCTCCTGTATGTCTTTTTTCCCACTGCTTATTCTTCCTCTTTTTTTTCCTTGCACAGTCCCCGGGTTTTTTTTAAATTTGGTTTGTTTTGCTCCTTTTTTAATCTTTCTCCACCTGGCTTCCACAGTTCTCAAATCTTGTGGCATAGTCCTGGCCCCGTGTGGCACTGTTTTTGTTTTTCCCCCGTGTTGGGCCCTTTTGTGACCCCCCCCTCCTCTCTCTCTCTCTCTCTCTCTCTCTCTCTCTCTCTCTCTCTCTCTCTCTCTCTTTTCCCCCTCCCTTCCCCCCCCCCCCCCCCAGACTCTCATGGGGTCCCATTCTTAGTTATTTCCCCGATTAACGTTAGAATCAAAAAATTTGATTTGTTTCTCTCTTATTTTCCTGGAGTTTTTTTCTTTGTGCATTTTCTTTCCCTTTTTGTTGTTTTTCCCTCCCTTTTTTTGCTGTTTCGTGAAGTGTTAAAGACTATTCTCACTAACATTATCAATTTTTCCCCCCTTTTGTTGGGGCCACAGTTTTTTGCCAGCGCTCAAATATCCATTGGTTTTTTAAACCCGTATCATTCCCCACCTTTCTCCCCCTCTATTTTTTTTCTCCTTCTATATGACATTCTCCAAAAAAAAAAAGTTTAGTAGTCCCATAATTTTTTTGAATTTTGGTATCATGTTCTCTTCCCTTTTCCCCCGCCGGACTGGTATGGGGTAAAAAAAATTTTAAAAAAACCACTTTGGGGGCAAACTAAAAAAAATTTTTGTTTTAATGGCTATAATTTATTAATGAGACACTTGTGTAACACCTAGTTGTTTACAGTGTTTTTTTTATAACTTGTCTATTTTTTTCCATTTTTAACATTACTTTAGTACTTGGGTTGAGAGGTTTGACCTGTGGCAAGGCCCCCCCTCATCCTCCTTCATCCTCAATAATGAATTCTTTTATCCCCCCCCATCATGTAACGTTATCTTCGTTTTTTTAAAAAGGGGGGGGGGGAAGCCCGCGGGAAAAGGGGGCGGTCGGATAAAAGGCTCTAGTGGCGGGTCTTCATGAAAAAGACTGCGTCAGGAGGCATTTGTCCTTTTTTTTTACAAAATTTTTAAAAAAACCCCCCAAAAAAAAAAACCAAAAAACCCAAAACCCAACTAACCCAACCTAACCAACCTAAAATTCCCAACCCCTAATCTAACCTAACCCCCAACCTAAATGTTTTCCCCCCCGTTAGTTTTCGCCAGCCCCCCAAAAACTTTAGCATATTCTGGGTGATTTAATTTACAATTTCAAATGCTACTTTCCCCCCTATGTTTTTGGGGAAAAAAAGCTCCCCGAACTTACATTATGATTGAGCGACCCCATGATTCTAGTCTTTAGGGCACGATCTTTCCCACCCTTTAATGCGGGGTTTTTCCTCTTCCCTCCACTTCGTTTTTTTTAAATTTTAGACTGGAAAAAGGAAACTTGAAGAAATTGAGGGGTTTAGAACCAGGTGAAAATAAAGCCTGAGGAAGGCAAGCAGCAACAGCCTCGTGGACCAGGCGATCAGAAAGGGGGAAAAATGGCCTCAAGCCCTCCCCAAAAAGACAAAAAAAGGGGGCTTGAAACCTGACAAATAACGTTAAAAGGGATGGCAGTGGGTCCCGATTTATTTCCCAAAAAATTTTTTCTCCAAAAACGTTAATTTACGAGATGGTTAAAAAAAGTATGCAAAACGAGCTCTGATTTTCGCGAGTTTCGCCCGGGGATAAAAGCCTTTAAAAATTTTGGGGGCGATGGTAAATTGTAGATAATTTTTTAATTTTTTCCCCCCGTTGATGATTCTTTGGGGACAGAGTGATCTGATGGTGATTTCTGATTTTCCAGGTGTAAATTAAAAGTTTTTTCTCGCCTGCGTTCCATAAAAATACAAATCGAGGGACTTCAAACTTTCCCCCAAAAAAATTTTGGGGGGCCCCTTTTGAATTTTTCGATCAGTGAAGGTTCTCTGACCCCTTTTCCAGGTCTGAATTTCACCCCCCTTTAAAAAGGAAAAGGTTCATGTACAGCAATACCCCCAAACCCAGAGAGAACAAAAAACTTAGAAAGCCATCATTGGCTTGACACCCCCCTTTTTTTTAAGGTTCTCATTATCCCCCTATCTTTTTTTCCTTTTGGTTTTGATAGCGACACTGTTGTGATCCTCAAACGGGAAAAACTTATCTGTTTTTGGGGGTAGGATGCTCTGAATACTAATCTGATGGGTGAGGGATAAAAAGGTTTTTTAAAACTGATCTGATAGGTGGGGTGACGCTTGGACTATTGATCGGGAAAATGTGGTAGAATTTTCCCTTTTTTCTGATTTGGGGGGGAGGGGGTGACTAGGAATATTTTGGGGCTAGTAAAACCTTGTAGGGGTTCCCCGTAAACCTAGTACTGTGGTTCAGCAAACCATTTCTCTGGCCCAGTGGACTCTTGATTCCACGGGGCCCCCTTTTCGAGTTGAACTCCTAAATGGTCCACACACACATCAGTCTTCGGCTTGTACACTGGTTTCCTCAATTTTACAATTTATTTTCCCGGGGGGGGCCCCCTCTACTGCCAACCCGTCCTTCCTTGTCCAAACACCACTTCCCCTCTCTTCCCCTTGCCTCAACCCCCCTATCATTGATCCAAAAAATCCCATTACTCCATCATCCCCCCCCCCTTTTCAAAAAAAATCTCGTCACTTGACCCACACCTGGAAAATTCTGGAAGGATTTGACCCCCCCAAAACCCTTTACACTGAAATCACTCCTTACGAAAGCAAAAGGCTTGGAAGACGGCGAGAAATTCTTTTGAAAGTAATCAGAAAAAGCGACGATTACAAAGGGGAAATCTCAGTAACTGTAAAAAAGGGAAACCAAAACTCTTCATCGCGCCCCTTCGTTCTTGGGGATTATCTAAAACCCCCGACTGTAAAGGGGGAAAAATTGATTTCCTCAAGTCAGTCTTATTTGGGAGGGTAGTGGTGCGTCCCCCTTATAACCCCCTAGTCATCAGCCCAAACCTTTTTGGGCTTTTTACCTTCCCTTCCCAATTTTCCCAAAAAAAAATCAATTTAAATTTTTGACATTTTTTGGCTAAAACTCTCTTCTTCAATTTTTCCCTTTAAATTTTTTTTATTATTTCCCCCCTCCTTTTTCCTTTCCCTTTTAAGCCCCTGCATGCCCCACGGGATCTTATTTAGGCCAATTTCATTACTTCCCTATAATTTTTTTTCCCCCCTGGGTTTTAACGGGGCATCTTTTCTAACTTTAAAAACTAAAGGAACTTCCCTGAAAAGAAAACCAATCAAATGTGTCTTTTTGTTTTTCGCCTGTCTTAGACTGAAGAAGCCTGTTGTGCAGGCGAAATGTTGCTTAGTGAAGACTCCCGAGGTTTTACGTATCTTTACTCAACACTTTGTCTGGGTACGTTAGTGAGTGTATTTGGGTGTGAATTAGACCTGCCTAGTATGGGCCAGTAAGGCTGCGGGTTTGCCACTGTTTCTTGTGGGTCCTAACTGGAGAATTTTAACGAGTGGAGTGAAATATGTTGGGAAAGTTGGGAAGTGTGAAGTGAAACTTTTTAACTGTGAGAAGTGAGAAGGCGCAAGTGAGTGGGGACTGGAGTCATGTGTCAAGCACTGATGGCCCCTACATTTCTCTTTCTCTCTCTCTCTCTCTCTCTTTTTTTCTTTTTTTTTTTTTTCTTTTTTTTTTTTCCCCTTTTCTTTCAACACACAAAACACGCTAATATATTTGTTCAAGGAAAATAGAATGTCTGAATCACTTATAACAACTATAACCATGGGGGTACATACAAAGCAGAGGGGGAATGCAGTAGTATCGTAGTTTTTACTTGGGATATATTGGATTTTACGTTTCTGCCAGCAGGTGATACGCTTTGATTCCATATCAACAGATCAAAGAGCTTTCCCAAACCCCCGAGACAAGGAAAACAGGCATCCCCACACTGCCTCGGGCAACACGAATATTCTGAGCCTTCATGAACAGACTGGCCGGGGCTGGACTTTTTCCCAAGGGACAGACCCGCTAGTTACACATCGTAGACCATAACACGTCAGCCTCCCCCCGGTAAAGCCTTTCGCTATCTTTTTTTAAAAAAAAAAAAATAAATAACATTTTCTTGTTAAGATACTGAGGAGAGAACTGGGGCCCCTCCCTCATTAAATATAAAAAGCTTGAACGTCCGAAGTGGTTAATCTGTGATAGTGATGGACAGCACTGTCTGATAAGGTGAGATGTTGATGCCCCCTCGTATGAGTGTGGAATCAGAAGCCTGTTAAATACTCGGTACTCTGGCGGGTTCTGTTTTTTTTCCTTTTTTTATGTACAAATACGGAACATGGCACTGTGAATTTTGAAAATTTCTGATAACATTTAGTGTACACTATCTTCTCTTCCTCTGTTTCCACATAGTTTTTTTACTATTTTTGTTTAATTTTTTTTGGGAAAAAGGTTTGGTCTGAGACACACGGGGCACTGATTCCAGACCCCTTTAATAAATGGCTGGAAAAATTTCCCAAAAAAAGTCACACTTTGGAAAAATTCAGACGTTCCAGTGAGTTATGGCCAAAGGGCGGACCGAAACGTGAAAAAAAAAATTCCCCCTCTCCCAAAATTTAAATTTTTTATAGTAGTTGATATAACAGATAAAAGACAAACAGTAACCACTGTTAGGTTGGGCCGGGCCCTATCAGGGAAATTTCTCTGCCTGTATAAATGCATTTGGGTGGCGCAAAACTTGAAGGTTCTGATGAACTAACAGTTAGACTGATCCAAGAAACTAGTGTATGTCATGTTTTTTTCGGGGCTTGACCCCTCAAAAAAAAAATTTATGTATTCAAATCAAACTGGGAATTTTTTACTAATAATTTTACAAGATTTTCATTTTTTCCCTTTTAAAAAAAAATTGTGGCAAAACCAAAACGAACTTCGGACACCTAATTAACCATGGTAAATTTAAATGTAAAATAGCATCCTAAATATAGTTTGTATTATTTAATATATAAAAAAAAAAAAAAAAAAAAAAAAAAAAAAAAATTTAAAAAAAGGCCTCCTTTTTTTGTTCTAAATAAAATTGCCAAAACATAAGGGGGAAGGGGAAGCTTACACACCAAAACACCCACCCCACCCAAAAAAACACCTTTTTTTTTGCTTTTCCGGCCCTTTTGAAAACTCTTCTTTTTGCCTAATATAAACCAATAAAAATTCTTAAAGGCTGGGGGGGCCGGGGCCGTGCTCCCCCCTCATATTAAATTTAATAAATTTATTTTATTTTTTTATATATAAAATAAAATTATTTTTTTTTTTTTTTTTTTTTTTTTTTTATATATATATATATATATAATGTCGTAAAAAAAGGGTTAAAAACTTGCTTTTTTGGCTTCAAAAAAAAACGCTTTTCCCTTGCCGAATAAGGCAAGCGAAAATTTATTGTATGCAATAACTTCAAAAACTTTTTGAATCTAACAAAAAAAAAATATTTCATTGTTTTTTTTTATTAAATTTTTAAACTTATCAAAAAATATAGGCTAAATTAAATTGGGTTGTAATAAAAGGGGTTTTTTAAAAATTTAAATGGTTCTTGCTAATTGACCCCAAATTTTTTTTATTCGGCACGACAAAAAATATATATAAAATTTATTTATACCTGTTCCACAGTGGCAGAGTACCCAAAAAAAAAAAAACGCTTTCCCATCCTCAAACTATCACTGTCTGGCCAGAGGGGGGCCGGTAAGGGGGGTTAAAAAATTTCGGATGTACGTGTTAGTGTCGACACAAAAAAAAAAATTTTTTTTCCCCCAAAAAGAAAAATAAAAGTACGGCCCCCTGCTAAAAATCTACCATTCTTGCTAGGGTAGATAGTGATCCTATCAAGGCAGTTAGCGGGATTAAAGAAAGTGCTGGATGATTTGGAATCGGTTCTCCCCACCCCGGGGGCCCCCGCTGTGGAAAAGGGTCCTCTTGATGTTTTGACTTCAATTTTCTCGCGTGTCATCCCTTGGTTTTAAAAAATTTTTGGACCGTATTGGTCGGGGTTTGAGCATTTCCGTAAATATACGTGTGTACCGTGTGAATTGGGACAACGAGAGGGGCCACTGCAGTGCAAGGGGTCTGCGGTTGAGGGGGTGTCCCATTCCCCGGGAAAGGGAAAACCCGAAAAGGGGGAAGTCCCCAAGTGACGTGCGCTCACTGCTTGGGGACCCAAACAGTCCCCCCGTTAACGCTTAAACGGGAAGTAGGTTGTTATACACCTTTTTAGGTATGAGTCTGTCCCAGGGGGAAAATTTTTTTTAAGGGCCCAAAATTTTTAAAAAGGGGGGTTTTTGGGATAAACAGTCTCCCCAAAAATTTACTTTATTAGCTGTTTGATGCCGTGTAAGAGGACAAAAAAGGCTGGTAGGGAATTTGGGGGGAAAAAACGTATTTATTTCCCCCCAACCCCCGACTGCAAGGGCGACTTGCATCCACTGTCCCTCAAAGCTTTCCAAAAATGGACGTTAGATGGCTATCATATTCCTTGATTTTTTGGGGCTGTCGAAGGCCAGCAACATCTAAAAGGGTTTTGTGTGTGTGTTTATATATAATATATATGTATATTTTTTTTTCTGCCTCCAACGTAACCTTCCCCACATTTTCTCTCCCCCCAACAAAAATTTTTTCCCAGATCTCCCCCCCTTTTAACCTTTAAAGTCAGAAATGGCGACAAATTTATTTTGGGTGTAATCTTTGAGGACACCATTTGTTTGTTCGAGGTGAACGTGGCGGCATAAATGATGGCCCAGACATGGGGTAATGGCCCCCTTTTTACCGGGAAAAGGGGATGGGTCTGGGGGTTGGCGGTGGTTATACCAGACACGATACTGATGATCCCGGGTTTTTTGTGTGATGGTCCGAGAATTAAAGTTGTGAACCAAGACCTGATGATTGGGGAAAAACCTTATCGAAAGTGATGGCCCCAGACCTGAAGATGACCTTGTGAATCCCCCAAAACCTGTCTGTGGTTACGTGTGGGGTACACAGACAAAAAATATCAAGGCCAGGTTGTCAATGTTTGGTGCTACCGACAAACTGTGGCCCCAAAGACACTTTTACAGTTTAGGACATTTTTTACAAAAAACGTTTCCCCCGACTGTCTTCATCAGTTCTAATAATGAACCCACGCGTGGCGGAAACATTTTCTAATTTTCCCAAATCTTACAAAAAGTCCTTTTCCACATATAAAAGCCAAAACAAAACTGGGGAAAAAACAGTCAAAATTGGAAAAAAGCTCCTCAAAGTGGATGTGACTTGGACCTGCCCCCATGGGCCAGTAGGCCTCCCAAAGTGCTTTTTCTTCTGTTCTTAAAAAGGAACATTTTTTTTTTTGGGGGCGGTGATTAGATGATTTTTTTTGGGCTTTTTTTAATAAGATTTTTTTTAGAGGAGGGGGGGATGTGATGGGGCCAAGAGCTTAGAAAGTAGTCCTCTGCAATTTGTTTTTTTTGCCTAGTGGCGGCCATGTTTGTTGTGATATCTTTGACTTTGGAAAAATTTTGGTAAAAAAAAAAATTAGGCATTACCTATGCAAATAAATTTTCTACGGGGGGAATTTATGGGGGAAAGGGGGAAAGGGGAGGCGGTAGGGGGCGTTGAAGGGGGAGAAGGGAAAGGGAGGGGGAGGTAAAACATGTTTCTCTTCTGCTTCTTGGGGGAGCATTTTGGGGTTCCCACTCCCTGGGATGGTTCACACAGTGGGATGGGATGTTATGGGATGGGTTCACACTGGGATGAGATGTTTGGGTTGGTTCACACTGTTGTGGGATAGTCACACAGTTGTTGGATAGTCCCCCCGCTGGGGGTTAGGCTTACCCCCTCCATGGGTGGGACTCACACTCCCGGGGGGGTTGGGACTCCCCTACCGTGGGGGGGACTCCATCCGTGGGTGGGACTCACACTACCGGGGGTGGGACCCACACTACCGGGGGGGACCCACACTACCGTGGAGTGGGACCCACACTACCGGGGGTGGGACCCCCCTACCGGGGAGTGGGACTCCCCTCCCGGGGGTTGGGTTCACTCTGCTGGAGGGTTCCCTGAGCTTCGGTTGATCCTAGTGTCTGGAAGCAAGTGAAAGGATAAAAAGAGACCGGTCTTGACCCCATTTCTCCTTCCCTACACCAGGGTTTCCCCACACCGTCCCCCAGTATATGGGAAACCCGGGGTCAGTTGACCAACGGTCAGGAAGTGCTGATTTTGCTGCTGCTGCTGCTTTCTCTTGTTGCTGATGTTGCTGCTGATAAAATTTCTTTTCTTCTGCTGCTGTTGTTGTTGTTGCTGCTGATGTGGCTTCTTCACTTGCTGCTGTTGTTTTGATTTTTCCTTTTGATCATGCTGCTGCTGCTGCTGCTGCTGGCGGTTCTGATGCTGCTACTGCCATTGATATTTTTTTGCTTTTTTATTTCTGCTCCGTTTAAACACCTCCCCCCAACACCACTACCAAAACCACACACACACGTAGATGTGGTTTTAGGGGTTTCCCAAAAGGTTTTTGAGGGGCCCCAGTCATGGGAATTGATTGCCTTCAAGATGAAGGAAAAAGGCAAACCCGGGGCAAGTAGGCAAATATATATTCTGCTTTCTAACAGAGCATAAGTGGTTAGTTAAAGCGAAAAAATCCAGCATTAGCAAAGTGAAAAGCTCATTACCCCAGGCACGGCCCTGGCGCCTTTACTTTTTTCTTATCCTCATAACGGACATAGATAAAAACACTCGCCAATTTCATATTATTTATAGATACCAAAATAAGGGGAAAAATCAAATCGGTAAAAGGGCCCCCAAAAAATCGCAAGATGATATAGCTTGGATACTGTGCAGCCCAAGAAACAACTGCACAAATTAAAAACACCCTCCCAAAACATTCTACCCAACCAAAAGCGAAATTGTGCAAATTCTATGTTTGGGGCATCTGAAAGCAAGGCATATCAGGAAGAACAAATGGGACATGCAACTTTTTAGCATCCCAAAAAAAAAGTCGTGAAATGTCTAAAAGGGGGTGTGTCGTTCTCCCTCCTGTAAATTCTTTTACCCCCGAAATGTGCCACTCTTCGGGCCTCCAAAAAAAAGTGCTACAACAAGCTGCCCTGCATACCCCTTTAAAAGGGACCAGGAGGTACAGACCTCACAAGACATACAATAGTAGTTTGACAATCCCCTCCAAGTGATCTTTAGTAACAGGAAACCAAAAAGGGAAAAGGAAAAATAAAAAAAAGTCCACCTTGGAGCCTTGTTGGACTGGAAGGGCAAATGGCCCCCCCTGGCCCTCAGAGGGTACAACTACTGATGCCCAAAAACAAAATCCCCCCCAAAAAACAAAAGAATACAACCTCGTTTATATTTGCTAATATAAAGGGCTTTAAGCAAACACCAACAACAAAATCCCTTTTTAGTGGACTTATAAGGGGTCAAATCGTGTTTGCAGCCCCCTTTACAAAAAACCCATCAAAAGATCACTTTGACAACGAAATATGGATAAATGGGTACAACCTTCTTAGATGCGACAGAAAGAACAGACAACAAGGATGGGTTGGCCTGTATGTAGAATGGGTCATCTGCATTGAGATGCTGAACACCACAAATGATGTAGTTGAAGTTCTAACAATAAAGATCGAGAACCCAAAAAGTAGTCATCGTCGTTGTATATAAGCCACCAGATGCAACCTTCCAACGGTTTTAAGGAAAAGCTACTGAAAATTTGATTACTGTCTAAAAACCCTTCCCCGCTCCATCCCCAATATCTTACTGCTTGGTGATTTCAACCTAAGGCAACAAAATGGAAGAATGTAGAAATAATTTTTAACAGAATCCCCGGGGGGCAAGGGAGATGAAAAGGGCCCCACACAAACCAAAGGCTACTAAATCTCCAAAAAAACAAACCCCAAATCAAAAAGATTGTAGAAAAAAGACTGGAAAACACACTTGACCTTATCTTCACAAATAATGAGGACCTGGTAACAGACATCTTTAAACAAGTTTAGACTTACATGCATCGGGGGCCCGATCAGCAAAATGCACATAGCTGTGAAAGGGGTCTTCGACAAAAACATCAACTGGGACCCGGTAAACCATGTCTTAAATAAAATTTGGGAAGATATCTTAAATAACATGGATCCCAAAACCCGTGCCTTGAAAAGGGTAAACTTCCCGGCAGCTGAAGTATGTTCAAAGGGATATTCCCCCAAAAGAAAAGAGAAATAAACTGGGAGAGAAAGATGCTCCCTCTCCAAAGGGCAAAAGGGAAACACTGAGCTCCTCGGGAAAGCTAGATTAACTGATACCCCGGGAAGGGCGCTGACCAGGGAAGTTGAATGTATCGAACTTAAATTTAAGGGTTTACAGAACCCAAAAGGGGAGACAGGAGGAGCTTAAAGCGATTTGAAATTGAAAGAAAATTTGAAATATTTCTTTTCAAAAAAAACAAGGCAAATACCACATCTAGTATCGGGCCCCTTTTTCAGACAAGATGGGTCTTACAAAGATGACAACAAAAAATAAGTGAGATCCTGAAATCCCAATACGACTCTGTGTTTAGCAAGCCACTAAAACCCCGTCTGAAGATCAACAATCCAAACGATTTTCATAAATGAGCCTCAAAACTCCATTTAGTGTATGCCAGATTTCCGACATTACCCCAACTCCCATAGACTTTGAGAAAGCCTTTACAACATGCCCCCATGCCTCCGGCCCCCGGGCCCGACCGTGGAACTCTGTGTTCATTAAGAACTGCAAGAAACCGCTTTCCGTGCCCCAAGTATACCTTTGGGGAAGGAGCTTGGGGGTGGGTTTTAAATTCCAGTCACTAAAAACAAGGGGTAGGAAACCCCCCCTTAAATTTGGGAGCAAAGTATTGGGTGAATATAGACCAATAACTCTAACGCCCCCAAACATAAAAATCTTTGAAAGAGTGCTAAAAGCACTTTGCAAACCACTTGGATTCCCAAAAAAATGAATCCCGGGCATCATGGGTTCAGAGCAGGTCGCTCTTCCTCTGAACCCACTGGACCACTATGATATAATTTGGATGCACTGGAAGAAAAACAGAATGCAGATGTAATATACACAGACTTTGCAAAAAACTTTCGACAAAGTGCGATTATGGTGTAATAGCGCACAAAAAATCTAAAGAAATAACCGGCAAAAATGGAGAGATGGATTTTAACTTTCCCAACCAATTGAACCAAATGTGGTTAAAGGTTAAAACCGGGAAAAAGAAAGTGAAAAATCTTTCCCGGCACGGGCTTTTGCGCCCCCGTTTCTCATCTCATATCAAAACTGGGGGTGAAACCACAGCATTGTCTTTCCCTTTTCAAGGGGTACTAGGATCTGCATGAGACTGGCATCCATTGAGGACACGGTTAACCTCCAAAAAAAGATATAAACCAAGTTTTCCAATGGGCAACGGAAAACAATATGATTTCAATAAATAAATTCCCCCTTCTCCGTTTTGGAAAAAAAGGGGGGATAATAACTAGAACCGAGTATACTACAAATTCTGATCCCAAAAATAGGGCGAAAAAAAAAAATGTTTTAATGGGGTGGTAATGTCTAAGGATCTCACTTTCAAGGATCACAATAGTGCCACGACTACAACTGCAAAGAAAATGATGGGATGGATAATGAAACGTTTTAAAACAAAAAAGATGCCAAACCCAAAAGATCCTTTTCAAATCCTTGTTTTCTCTATTTGGGAAAATTGCTGCACATTAACATCTCCATTCAAAGCAAGGGGAATTGCAGATCTAGAGAGTGTACAAAAAACCTTTACTGCATATATAAGGTCTATCAAACACCTCAACTACTGGGGAAACCCTTGGAAGCACTTGACTTGTACTCGCTGGAACGCAGGCGAGAGATATTAACCAAAACTACACTTGGGGAAAAATTTTAAAAGGGGTGGTCCCGAATCTGCACACAGAAATCACTCCCCACGAAAAAAAGGCTTGGCAGGCGTGCAAAAAAACCCCCTGAAAAGTAGGGGCGCCATTGGTACACTAAGAGAAAAAAACCATAAGTGTCCCGGGGGCCCCAAAACTGTTCAACAGCCTCCCCCCAAGCATGGGGAATTACCCCAAAAGGCCCCTGGCTGCCTTTAGAAGAGAGCTGGACAGATACCTAAAGTCGGGTGGATCAGCTGGGCTGGGGGTTCGAACGTTGGACTACGTGCGGCCAGCAGTAAAAGCCTGGTTAAACAGGCCCTGATCCACCGGGAGGCCTCGTCATGGACCGAGCCGCGGGGGCGTTGACCCCCGGAATACCACCCAGGTGACTCCAGGTAACCTTTTAGTGGGCAGAGGAAAATAACACTACTTTCGTGGTGTAAATCCCAGAGCTCAGATATAGAAAGAATGAAAACCTTAAAGGGAAAACTTGTACAAAAAACACGAGGAGCACCACGAAAAAAAGGGGAAAACTGAAGGGTCTGGGTGTAATAATGTCAGCTGATCTTACAAAGAACGCTATGGGTATAAGGTCAGCCAAAAAAAAATGAAAAGGGGAAAATAGGACTTTCGGACGAAAATCCAGTGGTGACACTTTTCAAATCGCCTGGGCCTTCGCTTGGAGTACGTTGGGTGTTGATGGCTCCATTCATGAGGGGAAAGATTCCAGTGCTGGAACAATTCAAAGATTATCTATGGCCCTCCTAAAACCAGTACAGCATATATTTATTGGAACTTTTTTTAAAGTTATAAATATTTTTGCTGGAGGGGAAAAAAAGATGATGAAAATAAAACATGAAAAGGGTTGAGGCCCGGGTTTGGGAATCTGCGCTCTGTTTTTACAACATATTGGATTGTGATATGTAGGAGAATTTTAAAAAAAAACCCAAAGTGAAAGCAGTGGCGTTTTAGGCATAATAAAAGAACATTTTATCAGCATCGTTGCCCCAGACTTCTAATATCTTGCCGGGAAGATAAAAAAATGCTGGAACAAGTATAGAAGTTTTAAGGGAACCCGGATAAGTACCTGCCCCAAAGCCCCGGATCAACCAGGCTGTGACAGATATGTGGACCAGGGGGCCACCAACAAGTATGAAAATTTGGGAAAACCCATTATTATCACCACTATACCCACAGCACGACACCAGCATCACGGTATACCAAAAACCATGGTACTCGTTTTACCACAAGAGACCACACCAGGATAGCAGTGGGCCAAGTCTCGCCAGGCTGCGACACCCGGGAAGGGGCGCTGGAGGAATGAGGTGTGGGGGACCCCGGGAGAGTGACGAGTTCGGGGAAAGGTGCCATTGAGCTCCTCGGACGGATCCAATCGGGGAGTGAATACAGCCCCAGTGCCAGAGAAATAGAAGCAATTACAGCCAAACACTTAATCCCCCAGACTAAAAATGACCAAAATAAGTCAATGGCTGGTAGTGGGATCTGGCTACTAGCAGTTGCTGGTAGTGGTGGGTTATTGGTGGTTGGTAGGGGGTTTCTGGTGGTGGTAGTGGTAAGGTGATTTGGGGGTTGTGGGTGGGGTCCAACAACCTTAGGGAGGTGGGTAACTTGATAAAGCTTCCGGTGAGCGAAACGTTTAAATAAAAAAAACCCAAAATTTTCGAATTTCTCCCGTTACCTAAATTAATTGCCATTGAACTATACCATTCATACCCTTAATAATATTCATTATTATTATTATTATTATTATGGGAAGTCTCAACCCGAAAGGATCATACTGTTTCAGAGAAAGGAAGACATTCTATCTGTAGGGTACTCAGTCCCCCAGATCAAAAAGCCCCGCGTCAGATTCAAGGCACCTCCTCCCTTAATCTCATTAATCTTTAATACTAATATTCTTCCCTTTTATTACCACTCTGACAAACTTTTCTACTTTGAATATATCGACCCCCACCTTGAACATATATCGCCCCCGACCTTGAACATATATGACCCTGACCTTGAACATATAAAGCGCAGGGGGATTTTCCAAGACCTTTTTTTTTTTTGTGTGAAAAAGCACGCCTTATATGCCCGGGAAAAAAAAGGTACGTGCTTATTTACGTGTTTGGGGTGCGATTTTCAATTTGGATGGCACTGCGCGCCCTTAAAAGCCATAATTAATGCCTCATAGTTAATTTTAGGAATTTATTAATATTAGCCATGGATACAAAAAAAATTTATAGCGTTTTTTTTTTTATCTTTTCAGGTAAGCAGAGAAAAATGTGGTAACCAAAAAGACTCGCCTTCTGTAAACAGGTAAAGCCAACCATCACAGTCCTGTTGATCACCAGGCAGGGTAATCCCATAAAAGTCGCTTCTGATTTGTAAAGTAGTCGTAATAATGATCATAATGCCATTGTAATTGTAATTTAATAAACATTACGTAACTTAATAAACATTGAAGAGGGATCATTAAAGCATTTTTAAGTCTTAATTTTTTTTATAAAAAAAAATAGCTAATTCCGTACGGGGAACAAACTCCCGGGGGAAAGGGGGGATAGCTCCCCCTGAATGGGAGGATAGCTCCCCCCTGAATGGGAGGATGCTCCCAAAGAATGGGAGGATAGCCCCCATGAATGGGAGGATAGCTCCCAATGAATGGTAGGATAGCTCCCCATGAATGGGAGGATAGCTCCCAATGAATGGGAGGATAGCTCCCAATGAATGGTAGGATAGCTCCCCATGAATGGGAGGATAGCTCCCCATGAATGGGAGGATAGCTCCTCATGAATGGGAGGATAGCTCCCCATGAATGGGAGGATAGCTCCTCATGAATGGGAGGATAGCTCCAAAAATGTTGGATAGCTCCCCATGAAGGGGAGGATACTCCCATGAAGGGGAAATGCCCCCCATGAATGGGAGGATAGCTCCTCATGAATGGGAGGATAGCCCCCATGAATGGTGGATAGCCCCCCATGAATGGTAGGATAGCTCCCTGAAGGGGAGGATGGCTCCCCATGAATGGGAGGATAGCCCCCCATGAATGGTAGGATGCTCCCCATGAATGGTGGATAGCTCCCCATGAATGGGAGGACCCCCCATGAATGGGAGGATACTTCAGACCCTTTGGGATGAAAACCCCCCACCCCCTCACGGAGTGGGATGTAAAAAAAAGCATGAAGAGAGGCGTATTTTTCGCCCTTTTGTCAGAAGGGGTCTTTCAGATGTCAAAAACATGGGCCACACGGGGGTATCTGGACAACGTTTCATTTTGATGAGTTGGTAAAGACCCAAATGAGCGAAACGTTGTTTGTGTAGCAGCTTGTTCTGCAACGTGTGACTTATTTTTTAAAAATGCTCTTTTCCTTTTAAAAAAATTGCAAGGTTTGAGTGATGCTTCGGAGTGAGTGACTTTGATCACTGGGGGACACATGACGGATTATAGGGAAGCTCTCTGAAGCTTACCTGGGTGAGCTGGTGGGGGGCATTCTCCTATTTTGTCTTTCGTCAACCCACGGGGTCACACCTCTCTCCTGTGTGAACCTTGTTGATTCACAGGGTCACAGTCTAATATTGAAGACAATATTGTACCTTTTTTTAGATTATAAACGCTCATACTACCTTTCAAGGGACGCCAAGACTTCCCCAAAATTTTGGCGCATAGTTGAATTTATCGGTTATTGGAGGTTCTTTGTACATTCTCCCGATCCAGTCTGCCTTAAAAAAGGGTTTTTAGTATGTAGCAATATTTATTTTTCCATAAATAACTAGCACATAGGACATTGAAACTTATGATAAAACTTCCCGACCGACTAGTACCACTAGCTAATGGTTAGTAATTACTAGTCTCAGTGTGCAAGTTATTTTGTGTATTTTTAATTTCGGCATTGTGCCTTTTTATTCTCTATTCCCTTTTTTGGCAAACGACTGACCATCAGCCTTGGGTTGTTTTTTTGAAGGTTGTAATTATTCAACTTTTACTTTCTTTTCTTCTGTATAGCAGCACTGTTGTGATTCTTGAACGTCAGATCTGGGATTATCCTAAATTCCTCATATTCCTCTTTTTTTTTGTATTAAGTGGTTTGAGTTTGTCTTATAATCCTTTTCAGTTTGCGAGTCTTTAGCCATTTCCTGGGAATATATGTAATTTGTCCTCACATCTTGTTTTCTGTGCTCCCGGTGACTTGGTTTTTATCGGCTTGCAGATTTGCAACGTC